>PVKS010003050.1:0-82264 GCA_004027875.1 Aplodontia rufa
CCCCCTCCTCCTCCTTCTTCTTCTTCTTCTTTCAAGAGAGAGGGATAGTGAGAGAGAGAGGAAAAAAAATCAATTTTATTTAGTTTTTCATGTGGCCTTCGTTGCTCTAACACTCCATTGTGTCCGTGGTGCTGAGGTTTGGACCTGCATCCTCGCTCAGGCCAGGCAAGTGCTTGTAACCACTGAGTCACTGCTCCAGCCCCAGCTCCCTATCTTAGTGGTTCAGAGAGGATGAACTATGTGACTGAGTCTTGCTTCTCCCACAAGGTAACTCCAGCCTCTGGCCTCCTTGGTGACGTTGACCCTCCCCTCTGTCTCTCAGGCCCCTCAGTCGGTGGAATTGCCAGCAGTTGCTGGTCACACTCTTACCGCTCGCCGAGGCCTGTCTCTGATCCTTGTGGGTGGCTACTCCCCTGAAAATGGCTTCAACCAGCAATTGCTTGAGTACCAGCTGGCGACTGGCACCTGGGTGTCTGGAGCCCAGAGCGGGACACCCCCCACAGGTGGGGCTGGGACAGGGCACCATCCTGGGCTTTACATAAGGCATTCTGTCCACTCCCATACTCTGGTCACTGCCCACTGTACCTTGTTATTTTCCTGTTGTCCCTAATCTCACCCAGATTCTCAGGAAACCATCTCTGATGTTCAGTTTCTCTGTTTAACCACCTCCCACCCAGACTCCATGATGAACTGCCCACTTCCTGTCCACTGTGGCCACTGTCTCTCTCCCCAGGTTCTAAGATCACTGTCCCTCAGGGGCTGACCTCTCCCTTACATGCTTCTGTATGCTTTGATCACCGTCCTTTGGACAATCTGTCACCCTGTCACCCTCCTATGAGCCTATCATAATCCCCCAATGTTAATTTCTCTTTTCTCTTTCTCCAGGTCTCTAATTATTGTCCTTTAGAACCCAAGGAGAGGGAGGGGTTGGGAAGGATTCCTAGGTTTCTAGCTTCAGGGTCCAGTGGGGTAGTGGTATGGTCACTGAGAGGGGAGCCCAGGAAGTTGGGGGGCATTGCTGGTTGCCAGCTCTCCCTTGCCATCTCTGACCATTCTGCCCCCCTCCAGGTCTCTATGGTCATTCTGCAGTCTACCACGAGGGCACTGACTCCCTGTATGTGTTTGGAGGCTTCCGCTTCCATGTGGAACTGGCAGCCCCTTCCCCAGAGCTCTATTCCCTGCACTGTCCTGACCGCACCTGGAGCCTGCTGGCCCCTTCTCAGGGGGCAAAGGTCAGGAAAAATGATCCAGAAAGATGGCTATAGGGGGAGGAAGGAGGTGGCCCCCTTTCCCAGTGCCCCAGGGACTGCCTTTCCGCTGTATTCCAGCCTCCCTTTCCAGTCCCCTATGCTGAATTATAACGCCCCTAGACCTTCTCTTTCCCACCCCTGATATGGAGGAAAAGATCCTCAGCCTGGTTCTACTATAGCTCTGTCCTAGCTCTCAGGGTGGCCCTGGAAGGCCTCTTCCTCTTCCTGGGCCTCCAGTCTTTAAAAGTAGAGCTGGGGCTCCTTGCCCCTCCTGCCTTACCAGGTCAAGGAGATAGGGTGTGGGAGAACAAGGAACCCATCTGTGCAGGGAGGAACAACTGCATGTGCAGTTTCTAAGACCCTGGGGCAGGGACAGGCAGAAGAGACCCCAGGGAGCCTCATGCCCCCAGCTGCCTCTGAGGCTGCCGGGATTGATGAGGAATGTGGTTGTTCATCTCAGTTGCTCTGGGCCAAGTCCATGGGGAACAGCATGGGTCATGGAGGTTTCAGGGTCTCAGGGGAAAGAAGATGGCTCTATGGGCTACTCTAAGGGATGTAGGCAATTTCTTGGAGGAAGGGGGGCAGACTTGAGGAAGGGGGGCTTTGGGTGAGCTGATGGAGACAGGAAGGGAAATTCAGGGGTGGCAGGTGGGCTGAAAGGAAGCATGTGGAACAAGGGACTGGGCTCTGACAGGCCTTTCTTGCTGTATGTCTCCCCAATAGCCCCATCCCCGACTTTTCCATGCCTCAGCCCTGCTTGGGGATACCATGGTGGTCCTTGGGGGGCGCTCAGACCCTGATGAATTCAGCAGTGATGTTCTGCTCTACCAGGTTAATTGCAACGCCTGGCTTCTGCCTGACCTCACCCGTAAGTCCCCTTTGATCTCTCCGGGAGAATTTGGGACATCCTGGAAGAGGCTTGTTCCTGTCCTGAGACCCCACTCACTAGAAGTCACTCTGATCTTGAAGCCACCAGCAAAGTACCCACCCCTCCATATGATCTAAAGATCAGAGAGATGCTCTCCTTCCTTCTTTTTTCTTAGAAAAGTTAATTTTTTTATTCTGATTATAAAAGTAATAATATTCATTGTACATAATTCATAGAATAGTAAGAAAAACAACACCTATAATGCTACGTTTTAGAGATGACCACTGTCGTGTGTGGGGAGTTTCCTTCCAGACTTTGCTGTTCATGGGTTAGAAATGGGCTTTTGTCTTGCCCTGTTTTTTCGGTTTTTGCCATATTGGGAATCAAACCCAGGGCCTCATTCCTGCTAGCCTAGTGCTCTCCAGCCTGCTGCACCCTCAGCCTCTATCAGCCCTTTTTATTCCACTTAGCATTGGGAGTCACTGTGTGTGCTTCCGGATCTGTCTCCTTTTGTTTTTGCTTCTCTTTCTGACCCTAATTCATTTTTTCCCTTAATCTACCTTTCCTACTTTCCTCTCTCTCTCTCTCTCTCTCTCTCTCTCTCTCTCTCTCTTTCTCTCTTTAACAAAAGATTAAAAACAAAAGGTTTTAAAAAATTTATTTTTTTAAATCTGGCCTTTGTTTCTCTGACACTTAATAGTGTATGTGGTGCTGGGGTTTGAACCTGGGCCCTAGTACATGCCAGGCAAGCGCTCTTCTGCTGAGCCAATGCTCCAGCCCTCTCTCTTTTTTCAGAATTAAAACAAAAATAAAAACAAAAACAAAACCTGGGCATGGTGGTGCACGCCTGTAATCTCAACTACTCAGGAAGCTGAGGCACAAGGATTGCAAGCTTTATTCCAGCCTGGGCAACTTAGTGAGACCTTATCTCAAAACAAAAAATAAAAAGGGCAAGGAATGTAGCTCAGTGATAAAGCACCCCTGCATTTAATTCACAGTACCACCAAACAACAAAAATAAAAACCGAGGTGAAATTTGTGTAATATAAAATGAAAGCTAGGGCTGGAGGTGTAGCTCAGTGGTAGACTGCTTGTCTAGTATGCAAGGCCCTGGGTTCAAGTCCCAGCACTGGAAAAGTAAGTAAAGAAATAAAAATGATCAATTCAGTGGCGCTTAGAGCCATTACAGTATTGTGTGACCACGGTCTCCCATCTAGTTCCAGAACATGTGTCTGTGTTCTTGTTCTCTCGGTACCTTTTTCTATTTATCTACCTTTTTCTTCCTCTCGTTTGCTGTCTGATTCTCCTGCCTGTCTGTCCTTGTCTGTTTCCTCCCGCCTTTCTCCTTTGTTTGTGCTTTTGTGTTTTGTTTTTTTTTAAAGAGAGAGAGGAAATCAATTTTATTTATTTATTTATTTTTAAAGACAGGGACAGTGAGAGAGAGAGATTTTTTATTTAGTTTTTCACGTGGCTTTCGTTGTTCTGAAACTTTATTTTATATGCGGTGCTGAGGTTGGAACTTGCGTACTGCATGCTGGACAAGCACCGTAACCGCTGAGCCACCACTCCAGCCCCTTTATTTAGTTTTTCATGTGACTTTCATTTCTCTAACACTTCATTGTGAACATGGTGCTGGGATTTAAGCCTGTGTCCTCACACATGCCAGGCAAGTGCCATAACTGCTGAGCCACTGCTCCTGTCCTGCCTTTCTCCTTTGACTCTGTCCCCTCTAGACATCCCTTCTGACTGACCTCTCTGTGGTGCTCTCTCCCTGTACCTCCTGTGCTCTGTCTCTCTGAACTCCCCATCTTTCCTCAGGCCCTGCCTCTGTGGGATCTCCAATGGAAGAGTCTGTGGCCCACGCAGTGGCAGCAGTGGGGAGCCGCCTGTACATCTCTGGGGGGTTTGGAGGAGTGGCCCTGGGCCGCCTGCTGGCACTAGCCCTGCCCCCTGACCCCTGTCGCCTGCTGCCCTCACCTGAAGTTTGTAACCAGTCTGGGGCCTGCACCTGGTGCCATGGGGCCTGCCTTTCCGGGGACCAGGCCCACAGGTAATCATGGTGACTGACAGCCTGTTGCAGGAACCGTAGGCTGGGAAGGGACCTCTGGAGTGTACTGTGTGGTTCAGGTACAGGCTCCTGTGTGGTAAAGTGGGTGAAGTGGGTGAATCAGCATAGGAGGGGCAGGCTGGGGAGCCCTGCCTATGGTCTGGGGTCTCATTCTGGAGGAACTGAGTCTGAATGGGGGCCCTAAATAAGGGAGAGAGTTTATTTTTTATTTTTTTATTTTTTTTAAGAGAGAGGGACAGAGAGAGAGAATCAATTTTCTTTATTTTTCACATGGCTTTCGTTGCTCCAAGACTTTGTTGTGTACATAGTGCTGGGGTTTGAACTAGTGTACTCGCACATGCCAGGCAAGTGCTGTAACTGCCAAGCCACCGCTCCAGCCCAAGGGAGAGAGTTTAGAGTAGGAAAGTCTAAGTGGGCTCTGAGTGGCATATTTGAGAGATGATCTGTGTTGAGGGACAGCACAACTGACAGTGTGGGGGTCATTTCAGAAAGGGCTCCCGCTGCCTGACTGAGGCGCTGGACTGTCCAGCTCCGTAGCCTCCTTACCTGCAGATTGGGAATCCAAACATCTCTGAAAGCCAGGAGGTTCATAGGTTCGCTCTAGCTCATTCATTTGGCTGTCTGGTTATCCTGAAGCGAGGCTGTTCGTGAGCTTTGTCCCATGAAGTATGCCATCACACTTACTGCACGAATATTAATGGCTTTGATTTTGGAGGGCCAGGATAGCAGCTGAGCAAATGTGTAATAGTAGGACCACCCCTTGCCTTTCTAAAATCTGGAAACTTCTGAAACCTATGCATCTGTAAGGATTTGGGGAAGGGATTATGGACCTGCACTGTGGGCCGGAGGGAGCCATGGAAGATTTGAGCAGGAAGGAGCAGGGCAGGCCTGGGCAGAGATTCTGCAGCTGTTGTGAGGGACGGAGTAATAAGGGGAGACGACAAGGGGTACCCAAATGCTAGCTTGGTGGGAGAAAGCTCTGAATTGGGGAAGGGGCTGTAGGGGTGAAGAAGGAGATGGTCAGAGAAAAGTTCAGGAGGCAGAAGGCTAGTGGCTGAAAGGGCAGGAGGAGTGGGTATTTTCTGATATCCCTGGCCTGGGTGACAGGTGGAGGTGGTAATGTCTATCACAAGGGGTGGGGAGGATGTCTATCGGGAGGCCTGCGCTGGGTCCAGCTCAGGACACAGTGATGGGGGCACTAAGGACCACATCCAGAGGCAGAAGGATGGGGTCTGCCTGGGTGTGTGAGCCAGGCCTCATGCCTTCCAGGCTGGGCTGTGGGGGTCCCCCCTGCTCCCCAATGCCTCGCTCACCTGAGGAATGTCGACGACTCCGGACCTGCAGTGAGTGCCTGGCCCGCCATCCCCGGACTCTACAACCTGGAGATGGAGAGGTGAATGGCTTGTGCAGGGGGTAGCAAGGAGTGGCAAGGAGGCCCTGGTCCCACCAAGCTCAGCTGTCCCACCCTAGTGTCTCAGAACCCACTGAGCCCTTCAGCAGTGATTGGTTGGGGAAAGCTGAGTCAGAAGGGAACTGGGGGCCCTGCAGTCCCCACCAAGCCTGCCTCCCTTCTCCAGCAGGCGTCTGCCCCCCGCTGTAAGTGGTGTACCAATTGCCCCGAGGGTGCCTGCATTGGGCGCAATGGGTCCTGCACCTCGGAGAATGACTGTCGGATCAACCAGAGGGAAGTCTTCTGGGCTGGAAACTGCTCAGAGGCGGCGTGCGGGGCCGCAGACTGCGAGCAGTGCACACGGGAGGGCAAGTGCATGTGGACACGGCAGTTCAAGAGGACAGGTGAGCCTGCTGCAACACCCTCGGCCCTGAGGAGTGAGTTTGGGGGCCTGGACCCCTGGGTCTGAGGGAATGAGGGCTGAGGTCTGGACCCCTGGGTCCGAGCAAGGAGCTCTGGAGCCTGAATTCCTGCTTTTGAGGGAGGAGGGCTCAGGGCCAGACTACATACTAATCTGTGTCCCCTTCCCCAGGAGAGACCCGCCGTATCCTCTCAGTGCAGCCCACCTATGACTGGACATGCTTCAGCCACTCTCTGCTCAATGTGTCTCCGATGCCTGTAGAATCATCACCCCCACTGCCCTGCCCCACCCCCTGTCACCTCCTACCCAACTGCACCTCCTGTCTGGACTCCAAAGGTGCCGACGGGGGCTGGCAGCACTGTGTCTGGAGCAGCAGCCTTCAACAGGTAGGTACTGCGCCTGGCTTCTCTGCCCCCTCACTGGCCTTTCTTTCTCCTCTGACCTGCTTCCCTCCTGCTAGCTGCAGCCCCACCTTCCCCTTTCTCCCTCTCCCAACATCTCTTCCTTCCCTCATCTTGCACATCCCCAGCTGTTCTCTATGCCTCTTTCCTGGACTCTCCAGCCTCTGTCTCTCCATTTTCCCTGCCTGGTCTCCTCTTCCTGTCCTTTCCGTAACCATCCTTTCTGTGGCTCTTAATGTCATGTCCCCTCAACTTCCTGTTTCTGCTTTTCTCCTCCATCTCTGCATTGGGAACTTTTGGTTGTAAGAAACACCCACCACCCAAGCTGCTTTTGCTATAAGGAGTTGGGGCATTCAGTGGAACAAGGAGTGTTGCTGCTCTGTGGCTCTCAGGCCACGTGACCTGTGATCTCAGTGACTCTCCACACATCTGTGTGCTTCAGCTTCATCATCAAGACACAAGGCCTCCTATGGCAGCCTTGACCCTCAGTCTATATACCTTTCTAATGCCAGAGGGTATACATAGTCCCTTCTAGTCACCAGCTCACATTCTCAAGGAGAGGCTGTGATCCAGCTCGTGGGTCAGGTGTCCAGCCTTGGTCCACTGAGATATGAGATATGGCAGGGAAGGGCTAGAAGCACATGGGTCAAATGGGGCCTGCTCTGTGTCCTTGGGTTGGAGGGGTGATTGGTGTGGGCTGGTCAAGCATCATGTGTCCAGGAAAGCCTGTCCCTTGACTGGTCAGTACGTACTCTGTTTCCAGAGTACGTACTGGATCCAAAGATGCCTCCACCTAGTGTGATTTAGCTGTCCCAGGAACAAAAGTATTTGCCCCCTATCCCATCCCAGTGGGGGCAAGATAGATTCACCTTCCACTGTCATCTCTAGTAAGAAATGAGTCTGAGTCCCCTCCAGTGTTCACTCCTCAGTCACACCTTGATTGTTCAAGACCCAGGGGAGGCCTGCCTCCTCACCAAAACACAGCCCACAAGCTAGTGATCCCTCACTCACCACCCACTCACCCAGTAAATAAACAGTGCAGGGAGAATGGGACACTTGCCAGTAGAATTTCCATTTTGAGAGGTAACAATAGAAAGAAACCAACAGTACTTCCTACATGTTCCAGCCCAGGAGGGGAAGGCACGGAGGACCTCAGGTATCTAGCCCAAAAGCTCAGGCACCGACCTCAACTGGGCCTGGGTTTGAATCCACCCTTGTCACTTTTCAGCAGTTTGACTTTGGTTGAATGACTTCTCTTCTCCTAAGCCACAGTGAGTGGCAAACTCCATCTCTTAGGAGGTTATGTCAGTTAAGCGAGAGAATTTACCTAGAGCCTGGAGCAGTGCCTGCCATTCAGTGGCCTATTACTGCTGTTATTGTAATGAGCATTAGTGGGAGGGCTGATCTGGCTGTCTTGAGTTCCACCCACTGGAAGCATTCCCCATCTCCACGGTCTGAGACACTCCCAGAGGATACCTGTGAGGGTTCCCCAGGGAACCCTCAACATGAGAGAGGGCAGAGGACCCTGTGGTGTTGGTCTGCTGCAGAGGCCTTTTGCCTCCAAGCCTGGGGTCCTGGCAATACAAGTCCTCCCCATATATTCTTGAGATTTTCATAATTTGTCTTTGTGGGGACTCCTGGGACCAGAAGATAACATCGGAGCGTCTGTTGTCTTACACATCTTCCCCAGCCCCTCTGCCTGCCTGGCACAGATGCCTGAAGAGCCCAGGCAGCTCGGAAGAAGAGGGGGCATCCAGGTGGGAGGCAGGAGGATGTGGGTGGCCAGTGAATTGGAGAGACAGCACAATATTGATATTGTGCGTGAATGTGAGGGGACTTTTGTCACATTTCTATGAAATCTAGCTTTAAAATGTTGGCTCAGATTTTTTTTTCTTTTCTTTTTTTCTTCTTCCTTTTTTTTTTTGTACTGGAGATTGAACTCAGGGGTGTTTAACCACTGAGCCACATCCCCAGCCCTTATTTATGTATTTATTTTTTGAGAAAGAGTTTTACTAAGTTGCTTAGGGCCTAAGTTGTGAGGCTGGCCTCGAACTTGCGATCCTCCTGCTTCAGACCCCCTAGGAAGAGAGAAAAAGAGAATCAATGTTATTTATTTTGTCGTCCGGTTTTTGTTTCTCCAACACTTGGTTGTGTATGTGGTGCTGGGGTTTGAACCCAGGTTCTTGTGCATGCCAGGCAAGTGCTCCGGCTGCTGAGCCCCTGCTCCAGCCCCAGCAACTTCATTTTGAGCACTTTCTCTGCACACTTTGTTGGGCTGTGGTTTGTGTCAGTGGGCAAGCTGGAATCTTCTCTTGGAAGTTAACGTTTGCCTCTCTTTTCCAGGAACGCAGGAAACGCATTACAGGTTGTTGGGCCTTATTGTATGCTACTAAGCAGGTCACGGTGGAAAGTTCTGAAGTGCTGTTTAGGATTGAGGAGTTGGGGTGTTCTAACCCCCTCCCAGATTGCTCTGCCATCTGCTAGTGGGTGCACTAAATTTAGATCTGGAAGCCCAGCCTGGCAGAGAATTTTTTTTTTTTTGAGTTTTTGTTTTTTTAACAGGAAAAAGACCGTGCGAGATTTATTACATGCTTAAGGCCTGGGGGCATTAAACTCCTTGGCAGAGGATCTGCCTCTGGCAGTTGAGCAAGGCACAGCTCCTGGCAGGCCCAACCCTCAGTGGGCTCGGCTCTGACCCAGCGGTCGGGGTTTTCTGTCTCAGCGTTGCATGGCAGCTTTGCTTTCTCTTAAGTGCTTTCAGGCAGCCAGCCCAGATTAATCTCTTTTCTCTTGTAGTTCACTTAAGGCCCACACAGTAAATAAAATGCTCTTATACACCCAGTAAGTTCCCCAGGGTCTAAACCTCACTGCACACAGAAATGATGGCTTGGGGATTGCTGCCTGGCCCCTCACCCGGACTCAGCCCTCCAGCCTGGGATGGAAGGACCCTTTTAGCCGAGCAGCCAGGTCTACGTTTGTTCTAAGCAACTGTGCTTCATAACCCTGCTCCTGACACTCTTCTGTCTTTATCCTGGGTCCTATCTTCCTTTAGGTGCAGGAAACAGAAGCGCCCTGAGTTTGGTAGGGAAAAAGAACTTGCTACACCAATATAGTGGTACTTTGGGTTCTGGGGAGTGAAGTGCAGGCTGGCGTAAGGGGCTGGAGACAGAGCCTGGAAAACTGCCTCTTCTTCTGCTTCTACTGTCTTTGGATGTGAGGTCTCATCACCTCGTTGTGTGCTTATCTTCTGTGTCCTATTCATTTGTGTGTCATCTTCTCATCCAAATGTCCCTCTAATCCAGGATGGGGCTTCACGCCTGTAATCCCAGCAGTTTGGGAGGCTGAAGCTGGAGGATAGCAAGTTCAAAACCAGCCTCAGCAACTTGAGAGGCCCTAAGCAACTTAGGAGGACCCTGTCACAAAATAATAAAAAGGGCTGGGGATGTGGCTCAGTGGATAAGTGCCCCTGGTACCAAAAAAACAAGCAAAATAAATATCCCTCCAGCTCAAGTCTGCACAATCTTCCTACTTCCATGACCTCCCTGGCCTGACTTCCAGTCACAATGTCCAGTTACAAAGGCTTGAGCAGGAACATGTGATGACCCAGCTAGTGACCTGGGCTGCCTGTGGCCAGGGAGCGGGGTTCAGAGAAGAGGGTGGAGTCCTGGGGGATCTCCACCATGTTTGACCTTCTTTCCCTGCCTCTCTCTTCCCCATCGCCCTGTTCCCTCTCTGGACAGTGTCTGAGCCCTTCCTACCTGCCCCTGAGATGTATGGCTGGAGGCTGCGGGCGGCTGCTTCGGGGCCCCGAGAGCTGCTCCCTGGGCTGTGCTCAGGCAACTCAGTGTGCCCTGTGTCTGCGGCGCCCCCATTGTGGCTGGTGTGCCTGGGGGGGCCAGGATGGGGGCGGCCGCTGCATGGAGGGTGGACTCAGCGGCCCGCGTGATGGTGAGAAAGGTGTGGGAGCCAGGCAAGAGGGCTGCCTGGGGTCTGGTGCAGAGAATTTGGGGGCACTGGGGGATGTCTCAGAGAGGGGCTCAGAGGAAGTCGGGGCAAGGACCAGGGTGGCTGGGGGCAGGTGATGTAGAGGGTCTCCAGGTTAAACCCTGTATTTCTGGGGACAGGGCTGACATGTGGGCGACCTGGGGCATCCTGGGCCTTCCTGTCCTGCCCACCTGAGGATGAGTGTGCAAATGGGCACCATGACTGCAATGAGACCCAGAACTGCCACGACCAGCCACATGGCTATGAGTGCAGCTGCAAGACGGGCTACACCATGGACAAGTGAGTCTGCAGGCTCCATGGGACGTGGGTGTCAGGAGTATGCTGGGCAGACCGGGGTGGGAGACCCCATGGGGAGCAGTGAGGGATGAAGTCCAGAGCCTAAGGCAGGAGGGTGGTGCGCTCGGCTGAGGATGGGATGGTGTGGTGAAGTAGACCAGGGATGAATGAATGAATTTTTTTTTAAAACAAGATTTTATTTTTCATTATAGTTTTACACGTTGAAGGGGTTTGTTGCTATACTTGCATGCATTCACGCATCATATGTCCCCCTTTGCCCTCCCCACCCTCTCTGCCTCCATCCCCTCCCTGACCCCTAGTCTATGATGTTGTCCCCAGTTCAATTGGTAATGTGTGTTTGATGAGTCTGTTGTCTGAACTTACTGTTCTCTCACTCTTTCCTGTATTCAGCCCTTGAGTTTCTGGGTTTGGCTGATTTCACTCAGCATGATTTTCTCCATCTCCATCCATTTACCAGCAAAGGCCATGGTTTCTTTTTTCTTTTCTTTTCTTTCTTTCTTTCTTTTTTTTTTTTTTTTTGATGGCTGAATAGAATTCCATGGTATATCTACCACAGTTTCTTGATCCAGTTATCTGTTGATGGGCATCTGGGTTGATTCCATAATTTAGCTGTTGTGAATTGTGCTGCTATAAATATTGATGTAGCTGTGTCACTGTAGTGTGCTGAATTTTATCTTTTGGGAAAATACCCAGGAGTGGGATAGCTGGGATGAATGAATTTCACAGGGGCCCAGGAAGAGGGAGGATTGTGGGCTAACTCCTGGAGGAGGTGGTGGGCTAGAGCCCAGAGGGGAGAGTGATGGAACAGACCAGGGCTGAGCAACCAGTTGAAAAGATAGGCCAGTGGGTGGGGGTAGGCCGCCCACCAGGGCCACCTGTCCTGACCCTTACCCTGACCCCTCCAGCGCGACAGGCCTGTGCCGCCCTGTGTGCGCCCAGGGCTGTGTGAATGGCTCATGCGTGGAGCCTGACCACTGCCGCTGCCACTTCGGCTTTGTTGGCCGCAACTGCTCAACGGAGTGTCGCTGCAACCGCCACAGTGAGTGCGCAGGCGTGGGGGCCCAGGACCACTGCCTGCTCTGCCGCAACCACACCAAGGTGGGCACCTGGGACCGTCTAACTGTGGGACCCAGTCCCTTGCTTTTCTTCAGCCTATGCTTAGGCTTTTTTTTTCTTCAGTGCTGGGGGTAGAACCCAGAGCCACCCACATGCTAGGCAAGCCCTCTGCCACTGAGCTACACCCCCAACCCTCATGCCTAGGCATTTTGAGCCTCATTTGGAGTCCTGATAAGCCATGCACAGGGAAGTGATGGCAGAATCCCGTCCCAGGAGATGTGAGAAAGCTTTAGGGACACTGTATGTAGTAGTGGATGGAGAGGAGGCTGGGACTGGGAGGGTGAGTATGTGGAGCTCAGGACATAGGGCTGAAAGTGAGCTTGTGAGGCAGGGGCAGAGTGGTGGACAGGCTAGGGCAGTGCTGAGCCCACATGCCCCCTGCCCTGTGATTCTCCAGCCCTCTGACTGCTCTCTCCTGGTTTCCCAGGGCAGCCACTGTGAGCAGTGCCTCCCGCTGTTTGTGGGCTCAGCCTTGGGGGGCGGGACCTGCCGGCCCTGCCACGCCTTCTGTCGTGGCAACAGCCACGTCTGCGTCTCCAGGAAGGAACTTGAAATGGCCAGAAGGGAACCAGAGAAGTACTCCCTGGATCCAGAGGAGGTGAGAGTCTGGGTCTGAGGGATACAAGAGCTGGTGGGCTGGACCCCTAGGTCTTGGAGGAAGAGGGCCTGGAGCCTGGACACCTGAGTCCAAGGGAAGTGGGGGCTGCTCCAGCTCTTCTGGCAATCACTGCATCCTTTTACAGATTGAAAACTGGGTGACAGAGGGTCCTAGCGAAGACGAAGCTGTATGCGTGAACTGCCAGAATAACAGCTACGGGGACAAATGCGAGAGCTGCCTTCATGGCTACTTCCTCCTGGACGGCAAATGCACCAAGTGAGAGGAGGAAACTGGGATCCTTGCCTCTCCCCTGGGAACAGTCCTGGATACCTCCCCAAACCCCCAGTCTTCTGCTCTCGTCAGGAGAAGAAGTCCCCAGGAGTTCCCAGATCAGAGCAGGGGTTGGGGAAATGAGCTGGGCTCAGATGAGAGACCCCTTCCCTCGGAAGCCAGAGCTGAAGTGCAGGCTATGGGCAGCCCAGAAGGAGAGACGGGAGTAAGGAGAAAGGGCTGCGAGGGAGAGGGCCTCCAAATGACCTCCCCATTCCTTCGGAATGTTCAGGGAACTGGAGTCAGTCCAACCTGGGTTCCAATCCTGACTGCCATTTAATGGCTCTGTGGTCTTGGACAACTGGCTTGAGCCCTGTGAACCACAGAGGTCATGGGAGCTCCATAAGCCTCATCCTCTTCCCTGTCCTCAGATGCCAGTGTAATGGTCACGCGGACACCTGTAACGAGCAGGATGGGACAGGCTGCCCATGTCAGAACAATACAGAGACCGGCACATGCCAGGGCAGCTCTCCCAGTGACCGCCGAGACTGCTACAAGTACCAGGTGCGACTGGAGAACCGAGTTATGGGCCAAGGGGTCCACACCTCCAAAGGGTCAGAGCTGGGATGAGCTAGCCAGGCCCTGGGCAAAACTGACGCATGGCTCTGAATCTGTCCTTATCATCAAGGTCAGCTTAATAGATTGTTTCTGAGCTCCTAAGTTAGTGTCAGGCCCTGGGCAGTAATACTGAAGACCCAGATAAGCCTCCGAGATCTCCCAGACTGGTGCAGAGACAATCTCCATTATGGATAGTCACAGTTCAAAGGTTGTAAATGCTGGAAAACCCGTTTCATAGTAGTTTAAAGAACAAGGAAATGCACTGATTCTCAAAACTGCCTACAGGGCAGAATCCAGTGTTCTCAGCTTGGGTTGCTGGATACTTTTGGACCTCAGATTGCTTATTCCCAGCCAGAATTCTACTTTCCTGCCTCACTTTGCTTCCCGTTTCCACAAACAGGCCACACCCTCTTAGGACTCCTGCTTTTCCATTGCTTGGCTTTTTGGCAGCACTCCAGTCTGAGAAACTCTTCCTGATTATTCCAGATTTTTTCCAGATTTCTTGTTTTGCACTTCCCACAGCACTTTGTACGTTTGTTCTACGAATGCTTGGAAGTTGATTTTGAGATGTTCTTCCCCCATTGGCTCCTCAGAGGCAGGAACCGGGCACAGTGTCTAGCATGTGGTCCTTGGATATGTGCTTGTGGGGCGTTTCTGCAGCTAGAGTGGTCAGCAGGTTGGCAAAATATAGCTTTCTTTGACATTGAAAGAAATGTCAGAGAAAGTGACGTTGAGATTAAGTAAAAGCCCCCAACAGGGAATTTACAAGGTTTACTATTACTGATTTAACCATATTTTGAGGGTTTTTTCCCCTTACCAATAATCAAATGTAGAACTTGGGCTCATGGAACACACAGGTAGAGAGTGTGGACTTTTGCCCGTATTGTTTTCCTAAGATGTCTCCTTTGAGATAGGGTGTAAGGTGAGATTTGATACAGAAGGAAGTGGCTGTGTTCGGTCTGCATACTGAGTTAATGGCAGATGGGGTGGGTAAGAGGGTGGTCCTTGGAATTGTGCTGGTTGGGGGTTATTTTGAAAAAGAAGGGGAAAAAAACTGAGGTCTGGGGTCTGCGTTCAGGAATGGCCACATTCATGTGTTCACACGGTGCCATCAGGAATCGCCCTGTAGCTCCTCTCCGCTTTCCTCTGGGTTGTTTCCTTTTCCAGGCAGGTTTTCCCCATGTGATAGCACCCACCTGGTGACCTGGGTCTAACAGTTTGTCTCCTAGCCGTTCTAATACCCAGATTCAAATCTCTTTGGCTCCATTTTGCTTTTCTTCTGCAGAGAGGCTTCTGGAGCACCTGCCCTGGTCACCTGGCTGGCTGCCAGGCTGCAGGCTCACCTCCCTTGAGGAGGACATCCCATGCCCCCTCCTTGGAATACAGCTCCCACCACCCACCACCCTTTTCCTCCCAGGAAGAGAAATCTCTTGCTTGCCTCAGTCTTCACCTCCCATCTACAGAAATATCCTGTCTGCTAAGCAGTAGCTCCATTCAAGATGCCAGGTTCATGAGCCTTACTGATCCCCAGCATTTCCATCCTGATCCAGAACTTTTGCTTTCTTTATATAATCAGAAGACTTAGGCCAGGTGTTGCATGCCTGTAATTCCAGTAGCTACAGAGGCTGAGGCAGGAGGATCACGAGTTTGAGGCCAGCCTCAGGTAGTGAGGCCCTAAGCAACTTAGAGAGACCCTGTCTAAAAATAAAAAGGGTTGGGGATGTGGCTCAATGGTTAAGCACCCCTAGGTTCAAGTTCAATCCCCAGTACCCTCAAAAAAAAAAAAAAAACCCACCAAACAAAAAAGACTCTTTGGCCTTTACCAGAGAGTCCTAGAAGTTAATCCAGACCTCCTCCTCTAGCAGCTCCACAGACTTCTCTGAAGTGGTGGTCTCTTTTGGTTCTAATAATCATAGTAGTAGTAGTACTTGGTAAGTGCCTGCTGCTGAACGAGACACTGTGCTGTGGACACAGATGCAGAAAGCTGGTCAAGCCGGGCAGGGCCCTTGGTGAGTTGTGGGCTCAAGAGGAAAATAGGCTTGGAGACATTGAGTGACGGGAAGATCTGGAGCCTGAATGGACTTGGGTGGTTTCCACTAAGCTGAGGAATCCTAATGGTGGCCTTGGTTACTACCTATGTTTAGAGGAAGAATCTCCGGCTCAGTGAGGTTAGAGCAGTAGTCTAAGAGCACAAAGCTAGGGAGGAGGTAGGATTACAGAGCTCTTCACCACCATGCCCAGAGTGCCAGAGGCCTCAGCATCAGGGTGCTAAATCCTCTGAGGGTGACACCAGGGACAGCAGTGCTGGAGTGTCAGGTTCTGGTGGTGTTCTCACTCTGGCATGATCATTCTGAAGTGTGTCACAAGGAAGTGGCTAGGGCACTGGGAGGGACTTAAGGCTGTGTCTGACCATCAGGTACAAGGTTTCTGTCCTGCTTGGGAGACAGTTCTGTACCAAGGTCACTCCTGATACCCACCTTCACCTCTGCCCTTCCCACAGTGTGCCAAGTGCCGGGAGTCGTTCCACGGGAGCCCTTTGGGTGGCCAGCAGTGCTACCGTCTCATCTCGGTGGAGCAGGAGTGCTGCCTGGACCCCACCTCCCAGACCAACTGCTTCCATGAGCCTAAGCGCCGGGCCCTGGGCCCCGGCCGCACTGTACTCTTTGGTGTGCAGCCCAAGTTCACCAATGTGGACATTCGCCTGACGCTGGATGTGACCTTTGGTGCTGTGGACCTCTATGTTTCCACCTCCTATGATACCTTTGTGGTCCGCGTGGCCCCTGACACTGGCATCCACACCGTGCATATCCAGCCCCCACCGCCTCCACCCCCACCCCCACCTCCAGCTGAGGGTGGGCCCCGGGGGGCTGGGGATCCAGGCGGCCCAGGGGCTGGGAGTGCATCAGGTGCTCCATCAGAGCCACGGGTACGGGAGGTGTGGCCACGGGGCCTGATCACCTATGTGACAGTGACGGAGCCATCAGCGGTACTGGTGGTCCGAAGTGTGCGGGACCGGCTGGTCATCACCTACCCACATGAACACCATGCTCTCAAGTCAAGCCGCTTCTACCTGCTGCTGCTGGGTGTGGGAGACCCAAGTGGGCCTGGTGCCAATGGCTCAGCTGACTCACAGGGCCTGCTCTTCTTCCGGCAGGACCAGGCCCACATTGATCTGTTTGTCTTCTTCTCTGTCTTCTTCTCTTGCTTCTTTCTCTTCCTGTCCCTTTGTGTGCTCCTCTGGAAAGCCAAGCAGGCCCTGGACCAGCGGCAGGAGCAGCGCCGGCACTTGCAGGAGATGACCAAGATGGCTAGCCGCCCCTTTGCCAAGGTCACCGTCTGCTTCCCACCAGATCCTACTGCCCCAGCCCCTGCTTGGAAGCCACCTGGGCTCCCACCACCTGCCTTCCGCCGCTCTGAGCCCTTCCTGGCACCCCTGCTACTGACAGGGGCTGGTGGTCCCTGGGGACCCATGGGAGGAGGGTGCTGCCCACCATCCATCCCTGCCACCACTGCTGGCCTGCGAGCTGGACCCATCACCCTTGAGCCCACGGAAGATGGCATGGCTGGTGTGGCCACACTGCTACTACAGCTGCCTGGTGGGCCGCATGCACCCAATGGTGCCTGCCTGGGGTCAGCCCTTGTCACACTGCGGCATAGGCTGCATGAGTACTGTGGAGGTGGTGGGGGTGCGGGGGGCAGTGGGCATGGAGCTGGCGCAGGCCGGAAGGGACTGTTGAGCCAGGACAACCTCACCAGCATGTCCCTCTGACCTGCCAGGGATTCCCAGCCACAGCAGCTGAGTTACCTGATGGGGCCCCCTTGGACTGGAGGCTCCTGAATGCTGTCTCCTCAGAGACCACTGGTTCCCTTCCGCCTGGGGTCTTCTTTGTTTTGCATTCAGCAACTATTTATTGAGTACCTACTTTGTGCCAGGCCCTGTTGCAGGCTCAGAGCAAAGCAGGAAATGAGGGGGCTCCCTGATTTTATGGGATTTGGGTTCTAGTGAGGGAGACAATCAGCACATGTGTGCGCGCACACACACCACAGGGTGGGGTCGGAGAGGGAAAAAGTGCTGTGAGGTCTCAACAGGATCCGACAGTGAGGGTCTATGGGATAGTCGAAGGTGTATTCAGAGAAGCTAGACAGAGAGACGGAGGATATGGCCATGGGAAGAGCTTTCAGAAACAATTTCCAAAGAGGGAACTTCAAAGGCAAAAAAGGCCAGGATTTGGGAAACGGCTTGTTTTGGAAGGACTAGAAAACTGGTCATTATGGCCCAGATCAAGTGTGAAGAGATGAGATTAGGGACAGGCTGGATGTTCTGGCCCCAGGCAGGGTTTTGATTTTATTCTCAGGGTAATGGGAAGCTGTTGGAGGGTTCCGTAGGGGAGAGTGACAGGATCCATGCCCACTAAAGTTGTTTAGCGATGGTGTGGAGAGTGGATTGGAGTGGGCAGGAGAGGCACTGGGGGAAACAAGGGATGGCAGTGAGCTGGGGAGTCAGGGCTGAATGTAAGATGAGTATAGAAGGTTGCAGTGATGGTGAGGAAGGGGACGCAGTCTGGATGACACTAACTCTAGCCTGAACCAGACTGGGGCTTGTGGAGAAGATAGAGTGCAGGTTTTGGGCCTGGGGATGTACGTCAGCGGTAGAGCATTTGCCTGGCATGTGCAAGGCCCTGGGCTCAGTCCCCAGCACCACACACCCACAACGGTCCAAGTTTTGATGCGAGCTGCCCTTCAGACATCAGTTTCAGTCAGGTCCAGGTGGGTGTTCAGAAGCCATCAGGAGTGTTTCAGCAGGAGGAATGGAGTACAAGGAATTGGTGTTGGATGAGGAGGTGGGTCAGTGAGATGGCCTAGCAGCTGCCGCCACTCCTGAGCTGGAAGGACAAAGCTGGGTGGTAACATTACCTGCCTGTGACCAGAGTCACTTGATGAGGCCAGAAAAATGGGCCTATTGGGAGGGGGCCACAGAGGGGACAACCTCTGCCTGAGATGCCCCCCAGGTGGGCATGGGGTGTTGGTGGGGGCAGGGGTACCAAGGTTGGAGAGGGACTTGGTGGGGTCATCACCACACAACTCTCCAAGACAGTGCTGCCTTGACAACTTTGGAGCTCTCCCCAGGTGCACCCCCACCTGAGCCACTTCCTTGAACCTCTTGAAGCCTCCCCTTGCCCCAGTCTACACCATCTTGAATTTGGGACTCTGTCTCCCCAAGGCTCCAACCCCTAGTTGCTGTTTTGGTCCTTGGGTGGCTGGGCCCTGCATCTTCCCCTTGCTGGGGAGGAGTCGCTGTCTGAGGGATGCCTCCCGCCCCCATGATGCGTGCATGTCAGAGGCAGAGGGACCATCTCATCTGAAGGGGAGGAGGGAGCTACTGAATCAACAAATAAAGAGTATGGGGATGACTGGGGTGTCTTGAGTGTAATCTGCATGCAGGAGAGGGAGGGACAAGCGTCAGCTCTCTGCTTGGTAAATTGGATAAATGCCGTATCCTGGTGCCACCTCCCAGCTACATGACCTGGGTTCCTGTGTCCCTCTCAGGTGGTGGTGGTAAGGCATGGCAGGAGCTCTTTCTCCCCAGAAGAAATGAACTAAGTAGCTGTGGGCAGAGAAGCCTCTAACCCTTCCTAGGTCCCTGCCTCAGGGAGACCCCAGTTGGGCTCAGGAGGGAAAATAGATGGCCTTGGTCCCAGGCACAGATCTTATTCTGGGCCCTTATGTAAGATGAAAGGTTCAAACCAGACAGCATGGAAACAGATGAGGCCCTAGCACCATGATCTTTCTCTAATTCAAGTGCACTCTCAAGGTCAAAACTGAAGGCATCATGGGAGTGTCCCAGTCCCCTGGGCAAGCAAAAACTGGACTGAGGGCAGGGAGCCAAAGACCTCTGTCCTCCATCAGTCTTGACTGCCTGGGCATCTTGCTGGCAGAGCTCAAGATTTCTGTTTTGCCCTACCTGGCCCTAAGTGCAAAACAGGCTGCTTAGGGTGCTCAGCCAAAGATGTGGCGCTATGTCAGACTTAGGAAGTGTATGAGTCCAGCGTGAACCATGAACAAGGTTTTCGCAGACTTTGTGGGGAATTCAGGGGATTTTCAGGGATTGCTCTGACCATATGGTTCTGCCTTTGTGCTCTGGTGGTAGTACCTACCCGCCAAGACACACATGACTATGAACTTGGCATGTATTGAGCATCGTGTGCTGGAGGGTTTGCTTGGCATATTACTGCACTGGCCTCATTTGATCTTCCCAACAATTGTGTGAGGTAAGAGTCGTGTAATCCCCATTTTGCAAGTGAGAGACAAAGGCTCATGGACACTAAGCTGTCGAGTGGCAGCTGCCATCTGAACCCTGGCTATCTGACTCCCGCGTGCCTGGCCAGCATGCTGTCCTACTTCCTGAGAAAGCTTTTCACTTAGCACAGGTTGACGTAGCTGAGAGCTGTCCCAGCACAAAGCAGGCACTAGGGTGTACCAATTGGGATTTCTCCTTGGATATGAAGCAGAATTGACCAACCCAGAAACCAACGACAGCAAACCGTGCTGCTTGGACAGTGGAAACCCCAAGCCGTAGCATAATGTATCCTGGCCAGAAAGGAGCGAAGGTTCTCTAGATCTCTACGTTATGCTCAGACCCCTTAGGTAAGGTCACTTCCTAACAGTCATACTGTGACAGCCTTCCTAAGCAGAGCATTTGCACTATGACTGTCCTTTTCTCTGGGACGCAGAGCCATTCTCCCTTTGACATCTGTATGCCTTTGCCATTGCCCTGTAGCACGTGCTCATCTGCAGGGCGACCTCAGCTCTCGCTTGTTCCTGGATGCACCTGAATGCAAGAGGCTCATTCATGCTGGGTGAGAGAAAACCTGGGTAGGGAGGTTTTAGCTACTAATGGCTGCCGACATAGCAGCCTGGAGACTTAGGGAAATGGGGAACATTTAACCAAGGGTCTACAGCCGTCCAGGCACTGTGTGGGGTGCTTAGCATGAGTCTTTAAGTTGTCCCAACATCACTGCTGAGAAACTTATTCTCCCATTTTGTGAATTTGAAAGTTAAATTTGTTCTTTAAAAAAATCAGGACATATTAAGAAGCAAATTGGACTCTGATGCAAACTGTCTGACCTCATCGCTCCACACAACACCTCCAAAGTCACTCCCCTTTCCTGCACCCATGTTAGCCGCTTGGAGATCCCACACTGTTTTGAGTGCTGGGGACACAGCAGTGAACAAGGTTTCTACCTTTCTGGAGCTGGTAAAACAATGGGATGCCCAATAATAAGCAAAAGATGCAGTATCTTGAAAAGTGGCCAGAAAAGGCAGTAAGGGGAGGGAGGTTGGTGCTTCTTGTTGTTATTATTATTTTGGTGCTGGGGATTGAACCCAATGGTGCTTAACCACTGAGCCACATCCCCAGTCCATTTTATTTTTTTAATTTTGAAACAGTCTCACTAAGTTGCCTAGGGTCTCCCTAAATTGCTGAGGCTGACTTTGAACTTTTGATCCTCCACCCTCAGCCTCCCAAGCCCCTGGGATTACAGGGATGCGCCACCACAACTGGCTGGTACTTGCTATTTAAGGTAAGGTGGGAAGATAAGGCCTCTCTCATGAGATGATGTGGGCAGAAGTGATGGAGTGAGCCAGACAACATCTGGAGGAAGAGCATCCCGAGCTGAGGGAACAGCCAAAGCAAAGTCCCTGAGGTAGGAGTTGGCCTACCTAGCATTTTAGAGAAACAACAGATTCATGTGGTTGGAAAGCAGGAAATAAGTGGGGGACAGAAAGGAGACAAGGTCACAGGGGAATTAGAGGCACAATGAGGACTCCAGCTTTTCCTCTGGGGAATGGAGCATGGCGGCATTCTGAGTGCAGGAGGGAGATGGTTCAGCTGAGGTTTCCACAGGATTCCTCTGTGGGAAGCCCAGCGAGGAAGCGATCGCGTTCCTTCGGGTTGAAAAGGAGCCTGGATAAAATAAGACGGGGCAGCACCGTGGGTAGCAGTGAGATTCTGGGTATATTCTGAAAGTAGAGCTCACAGATTCTGCCGACCGCTTGGACACCGGGGAAGAGAGCGACTGGGCAGCCAGGTCCAAGCTTGCCCTTTCCTGAGTTGGGAGAGAAAATGGAAGAGTAGGGTGGAGTGGACCAGAAGTAAGGTTGGGACATGTTAAACTTGATGCAGCTCTTAGACACTCTCAGTGAAGATGTCACTTGACGGTTGCATGCCCACAGAGCTAGAGCACGAAAGAGCGGGATAACAGCAAACAGGTGACAACGTGTTAATGTGGGAATATTCTGTTATTGTATTACACATAGTATAATAAATATTTTTTAGAGAGAGAGAGAATTTTATTTTTTCATCTGGCCCTTGTTTCTCCAACACTCAGTTGCGTACGTGGTGCTGGGGTTTGAACCCAGGTCTTTATGCATGCCAGACAAGCGCTCCGACTGCTGAGCCACCTCTCCAGCCCACGTAATAGTAATATTAACAACAATGAATAATTTAAGTCACAAACTTTGGCCTTTCCATCTGTTCTGTCCCTTGCCCTTATAGTAGTGTTTTGGCATATTAGGATTGTTGTCCTCAGAGGAGAAAACAGGCTCAGAAAGGTTTATCAATTCACCAAAATAACACAGCTAGTAAGTGGTAAGAGTAAAGATTAGATGCCAGGTCTGTCCCAGTTTTGAGACCTGGACATTCTCTGATTACTAGTAGCTTTTGTGGTAAATGTGACCGAGCAAAGGCTTGGTCTGCTTGCTGCACAGCGTAGCCAGTAGTAAAGTGGCAGGGTAGAGAAAGACCTTTGTTACGTGAACTGATGATCAGAAGATGGGGGACGCGGTCTGTCGTCCTGAAGGGCCATCTTGCTGGAAGCTGATTTAGGAGATGGGTGATCACAGCCTAAGTGGGCGCCTTTTTGTTTTGTTTTCTTTTTTCTTTTTTTTTTTTTAGAGAGAGGGACAGTGAGAGAGAGGAACAACTTTATTGAGTTTTTCACATGGCTTTAGTTGCTCCAACACTCAGTTGCGTACGTGGTGCTGGGGTTTGAACCCGGGTCCTCGTGCTTGCCAGGCAAGCGCCGAAACCGCTGAGCCACCGCTCCAGCCCCCTTGTTTTGTTTTCTTGATACCAGGAATTGAACCCAGGGCGCCTAATCGCTGAGCCACATCTCCAGACCTTTTCATTTTTTATTTTGAGATGGAATCTAAGTTGCTTAGGGACTTGCTGAATTTCTGAGGCTGGCTTTGAACTTGTGATCCTCCTGCCTCAGCCTCCCAAGTCGCTGGGATTACAGGCATATGCCACTGCTACCAGCCTGACAGTTGGAGTTTGTGGCCAGATGACGCACAGTCAGGTTTTGTTTTTGTTTTTTTTTTTTCCCTGGGAACTGAACCCAGGGGCACTTTTCCACTAAGCTACATCACCAGCCCTTTTCAATTTTGAGACAGGATCTCACTAAGTTGCCCAGACTGGCCTCAAGCTTGTGATCTTCCTGCCTCAACCTCAACCTCCAAACTCGGTAGGATTACAGGCTTGCACCATGTGCCCTGCCACATCTGGTCTTAATATAGTTAGTTGCAAGATATTTTTCAGTTCTACAGATCTCAAGAAAAATAATGATCTTACATGCAGTTCCCAACATATCATTCAATGGACAGGCCGGATTGGGTAGCTGCTCAGAGGCCGTATTGCTGATCACAGTAGGAAATGAGAGAAAGCATACCTCCTGTCCTGGTGGCACACATCTGGATTTCAGCTACTTGGAGGCTGAGGCAGGAGGATACCAAGTTCAAGGCCAGCCTCAGCAGCTCAGCAAGACCTTGTCCCTAAATAAATAAATAGAAAGGTCTGGGAGAGTAGCTCAGTGGCATAGTCCTGGATTCAATTTCTAATATCATAAAAATGAAATAAAAACATATTTCACCTGATTATTGTGAATGACAAGGGTCAGGTGATGTTAGCTATGGAGTTGGGCACGCTAAGGGAGAGAGGTCTGGTCTTAATGCTTAGCTTCATAAAGAGAGTGATTGAGGGGGGCAAGAGCCAGAGCTCTGAAATGGCAAGGCACTGGTACTCACTGAGAGGGTTTGCTGGGTGAGCTGGTTAAGACTACTTGAAAAAGTGCCATCGGTCTCCCTTCTGACTCTGAGTTCAGAGTCGCCAGTAGAAGCCAGAATAGTTTGTACCCCTGATCTTTTCACTTGGCCAGATCAGTTCCAGACCTGAGATTTTAGGATTATTCGGGAGAGGAGTTAACTTTCTTTGCATAGTCCTACCACCTACACTCAAATACAATCTGAAGAAGAGCGGTCCCTGAATAGCCTGAGGCCACACTACGCATGTCCTTGTAGAAGTCAAAGCAGCCCCCAGAGGCCAGCCTGGTTAGCTTCTACCGTTCCCCCTTTAAAGGCTAACTCCATCCTCCCTGGAATAGGCTGTAGGACATTCTTCAGTAGGACACGAGTCTTGTTGGAGACTTGGGGATGCAGGTTGGCCCCTGGGTTGGGCTTAATTAGGAAAATGGAAAATTGAGCCCATCTTCAAATTCAATTTCCAACTTTAGCCATCAGGGAGAGATTTGTTAAAGATGGACTATAAGGGCTGGTGTGGTGGCTCAGTGGTTACAGCGCTTGCCTGGCATGCATGAGGACCCGGGTTCGAACCCTAGCACCACATACACATCTATGTGTCAAAAAAACAAAAAACAGATGAAAAAATAAAATTGTTTTTTTCTCTCCTTCTTTCACTTAAAAAAAAAATAAGGGGGCTGGAGTGGTGGCTCAGCAGTTATGGCGCTTGTCGAGCATGTGGTACACGGGTTCAAACCCCAGCACTACGTACACAACTAAGTGTCAGAGCAACGAAAACCATGTGAAAAACTCAATAAAAATTGGTTCTCTCTCTCACTGTCTTTTTTTAAAAAAAAAAAAAAAAAGAGGGACTGGGCATGTGGCTCAGTGGTTAAGCGCCCTTGAATTTAATTCCTGGTACCAAAACACAAAATAAAGCAAAACCAAAAAGCCACATGGCCTCAGAGAGGGAAGACTCGCCAAAGTCACATACACATCACATACACAGACTGTTCCGTCAGACGCTGCACTCCGTGCGCATCTAGGAATCTTTCAAGTCCCCACCTCCTTCACCAAACCTCCCTCTCCACCCAGATTCCTTCCCCGAGGAAAAAAAGAAAAGAAAAAAAGATGTAGGCGGAGTTGGTTTTCAGGTTTTTTATTGTGGGTGTATTTTGGCGGCGAGACAGGGACGGCGGGACAGGCTCTCCCAGGGACCAGAGGAGGAGGAAGGGGGACTTCTTTACTGTCGGATCTTCAGTTCCCGCGCCATCTGACAGAGGGCGCAGGGCAGACAAAAAGTGAGGGCCGCCCAATCTTGCCCGACGGAGCCCTGCAGGGTGGGAGAGAGAGGTCAGGAGCGCTGCCAGGGGACCCCAGGGCGGGTCTCCAGCCCCGTCTCGCGGGGCTCGGCCGGGCGCGCACCTGGATGTGGTAGCGCTCGCGCATGCCGGTGCGGAGGGAGTGCAGGCCTCCGGGCAGGTAGGGCGCGCAGCAGCACTCGCCGAAGTCGTCCGAGATGCGGCAGGCCAGGCACAGCGGGGCAAAAGTGCCGCACAGACCTGGGCGGGGCGAGGACTGTCGGGGCGGGGCCGAGGGCTCCTCCAGTCCGCCCAGCCCCGGGAGGAGCGCGGCGGATGCGCCGCGGAGAGAATCGAGTGTTGGAGGAAAGGAGAAATGAGGTGCCAGAGGGACTTGGGGTCTGGGGAGGTCATGGTTTAACGACAGACAGTGTTAGAAGAGAGCGCGGGGTCGCAACGCGGAAAGTTGAGGGTGCAGGGTGGAGGTTGAGGGGGTCGAGGGTTGCAAGGTTGTGAGGCCGGGATCCTAGGCGTGGTGGGGTTCCCAAGAAGGGGCGAGGGTTAGAGCGGGAATTCAGAGTCCAGAGAAGGCAGGCGGGAGTGCAGTCAGTAGGGTGGGCGTCGGGGTGGGAGGAGGTGAGCTTCCTTCCCTCCCGCCTTCCCGGGGCACTTACAGACGGGCATGTCATTGCAACAGTCCGTGAGACCCGTGTGCCAGTCGCTGAGCTGGGTCTGATAGCAGCTGCTGGCACACTGCGGCTGACTGGTCACTGGGTAGGACATGGCTGCAGAGGTGGAAGGAGGGAGTCAGCAGGCAGCCTGGCAGTGCCTCCTGGACCAGCACCCCTGCCACCCTTCCCTCTGCCGGGCAGTCTGGGCAGGGCCACCAGGCCGCCCACTGAAGGGACACCATTGCTCCTCCTGGTTCCCTTCTGCTACATCTGTGTGTCAACACCCTAGTCTGTCCTTGTTGCCGCTGCCTCCTGCACATCTGTCGAGCTGAGGATAGGGGGTCTCCTGCTGGTCTGAGGAAAGGTGGGCCTGAACTTGTCGCCTCCTCCTCCTCCACTTCTGGGTCTGGGTTGCTGGGTTCCAGCATTTCAGAGGCTTCTGGGGTGGAAGCAGGTGCCTTTTGTCTTCAAAGCCAGGGTGCCCAGGGGAGGGAGGCGGCCAGGTTCCAGGTACTGGGAGGGTTGCTGGGCCATCCAGTGATCCCACCTTTGCCTTTCACGTTGTCGTGCATCTCAAACTGCATTTCGCTGGCCCTGAGAAGGTGGAGCTGTGGACTTCAGAGGTGGCTGCTTCGGAGTCCAAGGGAGGCTGGATACTGGGGAGGGGAGGGTGAGGGACTGGGGCACTGGGGGCAAGTCTCTCAGAGGAAGGGGAGCTGGGGAGAAAGAGGCCAAGTCAACCAGCCTGCCAGCTAGGTAAGACACGGAGTCAGGGATGCATAGGTGGGGGCGAGAGACTCGCCCGTCTCTTTACAGCTGCCCGACAGACCCCGGAGGACCCTCCTCATAGCAGAGGTAGAGATGAAGAGACAGATACAGGTAGAGGAAGAAACAAGGGGAGAAGGAGATCAGAGCCAGGTGCACACAAAGTGCTGCCAGTAACACTCACTGTGATACCTCAGCAAACCCATTTCACAGAGGGAACACTGAGGCCCAGAGAGCCGAAGAGAAATGCCCCACATGTTGGTCCAGGCCAAGTGGATTAAAAGACAGGATACTGGGCCCCTGGGTTATCGTACTCAACCCAGCGCCACTCAGGTTGAGAAGGTGGAATCAGGGGGCAATAAGGACAGAGACGTCAGAGGGACAGACTCTCAGAGATATGAAGGGAGACAGAGAGTGATTGGGGCAGGGTGGAGAGAGAAGGTGCCGGCCTCAGAGCTGAGGGCCTTGGGAAGGGAAGGGTGCTCCTACCTGCAGGCGACGGCAGACCGGCAATGGAGACAGAGGTTTGGGTGACACGGGCACTGAGTTCTCAGTCTAAGTCCAAGAGCAGCTTATATGGGCCAGCTCCACAGCCCTGGGTGGGGCTCTGACAGAGGTGCCCAGGGAGCCAAGCCGGTCCGGCTGACCCTCTTCCCCCCACAGGGATTTCCCGCCCTCTCTCTCCATTCCCCACCCCCACTTCCCCTCCTGCCTCACCTCTGCATGCTTGCATGTGCGTGCGTGTGCGTGTGCATGTGCGTGTGTGTGTGTGTGTGTGTGTGTGTGTTTTCATCCCTCCATCCAGGGATGAGGAGATGGGGGTGGAGGTAGAAACAGGAGTGGGAAGAGACAGAGACAGACAGGGAGGGAGAGGGTGCAGAGAGGCACAGCTGGGGCAGCTCCCAGAGACCAACAGAGCAGAAAGGGGGACGGGGACAGAGAGACAGAGGGGAAGTGGGAAAGTGATAAGATGGCAGGGAGGGAGAGAGGAGATTCAGAGAGATGGAAAGAGACAGGAGGACCTAGAAAGATGGAGAAAAATGCTGACAGAGAGGTGCAAAGATCTGGAGAAAAATAATAAAATAGGAAGTTAGGCTCTGGAGAAGAGGGGTGCAGAATTGGGTGGCTGAAGGGAAGGGTGGGTGATGGGAGCCCATCAAGGACAGGGGAAGGGAAAGGGATGAGGGAATGGCAGTGAGAAGCGAGGGTGGTGCAGGGGGGTTTGGAGTGGGGCTCCCCTTCAAGGCTAGTAACTTCACCATGCCACTTTCCTGGGACAGGGAGACAATGTCCTCCCATTCAGGACCAGGAGACATGGGGAGCGTTTTTTTGGGAGCGATTCATGTTGGGATCAAAGTCAGGCCTCACACCTCACCTCCACTTGAAACTGGGAGGGGAGGAGGCTGAAGGATGTAGATGTGGCACCCTGGTCACATCCTGGGTCCTCACAGAGCTGAAGATGAGCTGGAGAGAGCCAGGACCTCTGGGTGCGAGGAAGGGGGTTGGGGTCTGGAGTGCAGCATTTCACTTATTAAGCTAGACTGCACATCCCTGGGCAAGTCTGGGTCCTGGGGTTCCAAACTGGTGGGCTCCAGGGGTGAAGATGGGGACCAAAATTGCCAAAGTCACCCCTCAACAGGACTGACAGGGTTGGACGTGACTCAGTGAGGGAAGCGGTGTTAGAGCTGGGTGGGGTTCCTAGCATGGGTGTCACCTCGAAAATGTAGGAGGCACCAGAAAATTGGGGTGTCACCTATAAAGAAGGAGGTATCATCACTCCACTAGGCATGGACCTAGGGTGATGGCAGGCGGATAGCCCGCTGGCCTGAGATCACAGCTTTCCCCCACGCCCAACACGCCAGGGCCCAAACCCAGTCTCCCAGCACCACCCAGATGGCTGGCTGTCTTTGTTTCCAGACCTCTGCGCGGCATTCCTTTTGTCTGTGCATGTTTGTCACTAGGTCTGGGAGCCTGCGTGTCTGGGGGACATCTCCCCACTTGGTCTCCCCATCTCTGCACCTTCATCTGCCCAGCTCTGCATTTCTTTCTCCATCTCTGCGAATCTGTTTCTGAATCTCTGGCTCTGCCTCCCCTTCACTCAGTCTCTCTCCTCCCAGGCTCTGTGTCTCCATGTCCTCATCCTGCGGTTTCTGTCTCCCATCTCAGGGGCACTCTCCCCTCTCCCCTTTTCTTTCCTTTGCAAGCCTACTCCACAGAGGCAGTGTCCATCTCCCTAGCTGTCCAGACTGTGGGCTTCAGGTGACTCAGGTCAATCATCTCTGAGGATCCTCGGGCTCCCAAGATGACAATCTGAGTTGTTCTCAAGTTTCCTCTTTTGATACAGCCTGGGGGCTCCAATTAGATACAGCGACTCATGTAGATGAGGAAATCGGGACTGGGAAAGCTGTGAGGTGGCCTCTTTTGGGGTGAGGAGAGCTGGGAGCAGGAAGAGGTGAAGCCTGGGGAGTTGAGGAGGGCCCATGGCCCAGCCACCAGGCATCTAGCCTTTGTCCCCCTTAAATGGGGTTGTCAGATAAAATACAGGATTTCTGGTTCAACTGGAATTTCGGATAAACAATGCATACTTTTTTTCTATTTTTAAAGACAGAGAAAAGGAGAGAGGAAGAGAGAATCAATTTTATTTAGTTTTTCATCTGTTTTTTGTATCTCCAACACTTAGTCGTGTATATGGTGCTAAGCCTCCGCTCCAGCCCTGTGAATACATTTTTTAGTGTTAGTATATTCAATGTACTATTTGGGACATACTTACACTAAAACATTATTTGTTCATTTTTTGTTTGTTTTGTGGCACTTGGGATTGAATCCAGGGGCACTTTACCACTGAGCTACATCCCCAATTCCTTTTTACTTTTTACTTTGAGACAGGGTCTTGCTAAGCTGTGGAGGCTGGACTTGAACTTCTGATCCTCCTGCCTGAGGATCTTAAGTGCCTGGGATTACAGGTATGCACCACCACGCCTGGCTTGCCTCTCGCTATGTTGCCTGGCTGCTCTAGGACTCATGAGCTAAAGTGACCCTCCCACCTCAGCTCCACGTAGCTGGGATGACAGATGTTCACCGCCACGGCCTGCGGTTTCTTGTATTGTTACTTGCTGAGTCTGGAACCTTACCTTCAAAGATAGGAATCCAGGACTATGGCCCCCTATTTTCCAGAACCCGGGAGTCTAGGTCCCCAGCTTTCCTTCCTCTGGACCTGAGAGTCCAGGTCCTGGTCCCCCTCCTCCTCTGTCTGAGAATGAGTGGAGCACCTAGCCCTCTACTCGCTCAGCACATAGGAGTCCAGGCTTTCAGCCCCACAGTGCCCAGAATCCAGGCGTCCGGGTCTCAGCTCAGTTGCCCAACATGGGTTTCACAAGGCAGGTTGTGCCATCCATGGCCCTGGTGGAACCGGTCTTGCTGTGCGGACAAGAAGGGGGCCCTCCTTTTCATCCTAAGCCTGCTGTTTCCTTGAGGGACTGCCCAGAAGGACAGGAGGGGCTCAGGGAGCCTTGGGTGTGTCCCTGGGTCTAGTTTGGGTGTGTTGTGTTTCGTGTGTGTTTTTGTGATGGTGTGTTGTGTTTTTGTGATGGTGTGTTGTGTGTTTTTGTGATGGTGTGCGGATTGCCTCTGCTTTGCTTCTGTGGTCTGTGGTGTGATACGCTAGGGGTCTCTTCTGCTTGTGCTACTATGTTGGGCATGTCCTCAGTTAGTTGTGGTTCTGCAGTTCCTACTGGATTAAGGTAGCAATTATTTATTTTTTGGTACCAGGGATTGAATCCAATGGCTCTTAACTACTGAGCAACTTCCCCAGACCTTTTCAAAAATTTTTTTTAAAGAGAGAGGGACAGTGAGAAGTATACATATATATATATATATGTATATATATATATATAGAGAGAGAGAGAACTGATCTTATTTAGTTTTTCACGTGACTTTTGTTGCTGTGACACTTTGCTGTATAGGTGGTGCTGGGGTTTGAACTCACGTCCTCGCACATGCTAGGCAAGCCCTGTAACCACTGAGCCACCACTCCCCCTTTTAATTTTTTATTTTGAGACAGGGTCTCACTAAGTTTCTTAGAACCTGCTTTGTTGCTGAGGCTGGCCTCGAACTTACAATCCTCCTCTCCAAGCCCCCTGAGCTGCTGGGATTACAGGTGTGTGGCACTGTGCTTGGCTAAGCAGCAAATATGAATTGAAAGATATGTGTGATGGAGTCTGGAGCCAGAAAATCTGGGTTCACATCCTGACTGCCTCTTACTAGCTGTGAAAGCTTGGGCAAGTCACTGAACTGCTCTGCATCTCCCCCCCCCACCCCGTCTGTAAAGTGAGCTGTTACAAATAGAGCTGTCTAGAGGATTAAATGAATTAATTCACATGAAGGGCTTACAATTATGCCTGGCACATAGGACACATTCTGTGTTTGTGATGATGATGATGATGATGTTCTGCTCATTGCTGGAGATTCAACCGTGAGCCAAATCAAGTGTTTGCTCATATTATTTTTAGCAGGGACTGGATCCGTGGCTGCTCAGTGGCTGGATATATACTTGCATAGCTGTGTGTCTGTCTGCATGTAGAATAGGGCATTTCTGTCAGTGCGGGCGATGCTGTGATTGTGTGGCTGTTTGTGCTGGTAGGCAGTTACATGTGCCATGTGTATGGCTCTCTGATTATGTGGGTGCAAATCCAAGATCACACTTAGCATGCATTGTGAGGCTTGAACTTGCATTTCCAACTCTGAGGTGCTGAGAGTGTGTCTTTATTAGGAGTCTTGAGAACCCCTTTCTCATCCCCCAGGTCACTCCATTGCATGTCCCACAGGTGACCCTGAGAGGCTGACTTCTTCCAAAATGAGTCTCAGTTTCTATCCGGTGAGGATGGTGGCCCCAGTGACTTTGGGAGAAATAAAAGGATGAAAGGGAAGGTGTGAGGAGACTGAGGTCAGGGAGAGGCTGAGAAACATGATGGTGGCACCGAGGGAGATAAGGACAGAGGAAGGGCTACACACATTGGATGTTTCTCCATCCATTCCCTAAGCATTTGCTGAGCCTCTGCAGTGTGTCAGGACCTCTAGTGGGCATCAGTCCAAGGTCTAGGGTAAAATAGAGAGATCCAGATAGATGAAAATACCATCAGGAAGGTATTGTTCTCCCAGGGGGGCCCTCTGTCACCCTGAGGGGCCACAGTGACAGTTCTGATTGATGGAGATGCAGAGAAGGTGAGGAAGAGGGAGGGCCCGGCTCATTTCCAGTCCTCCCTGAGGCCTGATCTGTTCGGATCTAAGTACTGACGTCTCAGGGAAAGGCCCCTCCCAGGCCATGGATGCCCCCATGAGTCATTTTCTTATCATCTCCTAATGGGATGATGACACTCCTGCTTTGTCCTAATCACTATTTTCTACCCCAAGTAGGCCCAACACCCATAGCCAAAAGCGTTGGACAGGCCTGGTACGGTGGGGGTGGGAGGAAATACCCCGAGTCCCTGCCCTTGCCTCCCCTAAGGAGCCGAAAGTCTCAGCTCACAGACCTTTTCCTTTTGTTCGCTCTCTGCTATTTTTCTCTTTTGGGCCTGTGTTTCTCTCTTTGCCTGTTTGTCTTCATCTGTTTTTCATGTCTCTCCGTCTCTTTATATCTGTGTTATTATTTTTTTACATCTGTATCTTGATTCTCCTGCACTGAACCTCAATTTTCTCACTTGTAAAATGGGGATAATAATAATGATAATGATGATGATCTGATCTCTTAGACCTGTGAGGAGGACGACATGAAATAGTTATGCGAAATGCTCAGAACAGAACCCAGGTCACAGTAAATTCAGCACAAGAGAACTCTATTATTATTATTGTTTTATTATTTTTATCTCTCCATTAGTATCTGTGTTTTTCTCTTGTCACCAAGTGAGTCTCAAGTCCCGTCCCTCTCTGGGATCCCTTTGTAGACAGTGCCCTGCCCTTGGCTTCCCTGGTAGGGATGCGGAAAGGGCATATCCAGGCCAGAGCTTCTCTTCCCTCTCCATCTCTAATCCATGCCCCACCTCAGGACTCAGAACTCTAGCCTAGGGGCAAGGCCTGGCTCCAATCCCAGAAATAGCCTCGTAAAATCCTGAACCCCAAATCTGTCATCCTTGGACAGGCCAGTGACTCTCAGGTTCTCCAGCCCACTCCCCTTTCAGACACAGAAGTTCGGGCCCCTGCATCCCTCCTCTTTCCGATCCTCTTGAGGATCAAAGAGTCTGGGTTCTCAAGTCCCCATCCTCCCTCAAGACTCAAGGCTCAGGTCAGCAAAGAATTCTGGGCACCAGAAACCTGATTCGGGGCCATTCCGCCCTGGACCACGCCCTCAGTCACCTGCCCCTTTCAGAAGCGGCTCGGACACGCGCGCGAGGCGGTCTTCCAGGGGGGTCTAGCATGCGAGAAGCTGCCGGTGACGTCAGTCACTGTCTTTCGGCCAATAGACACTCCACCTCCCGCCGGTCCAGGCCACTCAGGACGCTTCCTCTAGTGGGCGGGTCCCGCAGCCCGAGTCCGACCGCGGTAGGCTCGGGGAGGTTCCAGTCTCTCCAGTCCTGGCCAATTTGCCAGTAGCCTGGGAACCTGCTGGGTCCGGATGCAAGTGGGTTCCGAAGAGGCCAGAGCCAGCTCGCGGGGGAACCTGTTCCGCGGGTCCGGCGGGGTAAGCCCTTTCCAGAATGACCAGTGTTGGGGTTCTGACCGTAGGTCGACGGGGAAACGGCGGACTTGCTGCGGAGAGGGGATCTCAACCAGGGCGAACCCGTTTTGCTGTTTTGGAGAAACTGTCCAGGGATGCATGATCTCAGATATCCACGCATCCATTCCTTCCAGCCAGAACCTGCCTACCTGCTCTCCTTATCCATCCCTTCAGCACTTCCTCCTCTCTTTAATTCCCTCACTCACTCATTTCCGCGTATAACCACTCACCGCGCACTCACTCACCACCCACTACTTAAACATTTCCTGAAGCTTCTGGTGTGCCAGGCCTGTTGGTGGGCGATGGTGATGACCAAGATGAGTCAGACCTGGGCTCTTCCCTCAAGAAGCCACATGGGAGGAAGGACGTTGATGGGCAGGGGTGTGAAGGGGTGGGGCAGCCCAGGAGAGCCTTTATGGCGTTTGGTCAGGAAGGATTCCCAGAGGAACAGCCATTGGAGTTGGATCTTGGAATACTAGGAGGTGCCAGGCAAAAGTGGAGAAGAGGGTTTGGGAAAGATGTTTCAGCCTGTGCAAATGCAGGGAGGCTGCAGGATCATTAGGTACCCAAGCAGGCGGCCAGTCATGTCTTCTTGGCCAGCAAGTGAACTGTAGGGCTGGATGAGGAGGTGGGTAGAGGCCAGGCTGGGGAGCTTGGATTTTGTCCTGGGGGTGGGATGGGGAGCCACAAAACAGTTTAGAGTCAGGGGGAGGCCAGGTCAGAGCTGGGACCAGAGGAATGAGACTAGAAGCCCATAGCCCAGGTGGTGGCTTTTGCAGGGACCCAGGCAGGAAAGGATGGAACCTGCATCAGGGCAGAAGCTGAGGGGATGAGTCAGTTTGAGGAGGCAGAGAGAACACAATATGGGTTGATGGGCTATGAGACAGGGGGTGATCTGGACAAGACCCAGATCTTGTCCATCTCTCCGTGCCATCCCCAGGATGGGGACAGGAATAAGGAACGGATTGGCAAATGATGACTTTTGACAGAGATGAACGAGGGATCTTAGGAGCCGTGCATGGTTCAGGACCACAGGAATTCTGGGATGTGGCTCCTCCCCATCATAGGTCTTGACCTTAAGACACTTTTTGGGTTGATGAGGGCCTCTAAGATGAGGATCCGCTGCTTTCCATCCCTCAGGAAACTGCTTTATGCTTCTGCGCCTTCTGTCTCCTTTCCCAGCAACAGCAGAGCATGTTCCACCCTCTTAAACATGCACAACCCTGCATCAAGTTCCCATGCATTACCTCTCATCCCTTTTACTGCTGAAGACTTGTGGTACCTTTTGGCTCAATACCTTTCCTTTTATTCCCTCTTCAGCCTACCATGTCTGGCTGCCCACCTCCCAGGCCCCTGCAAGGGCTCTGCCCAAGGTGCCCAAGGTCACCTGTTCATTGTTGAGGATAACATTTCAATTCTCATCTGTCATAGACCACTCCCTGCTGCTGGAAAACTCCCTTTGTTTTACATCCCTTTTCCTGGATCACTTCCTTCCTCTTCAACTGCTCCTTTAACCCTTCAGCACTTGCCTCCCCTGCCCACCTCTTTATTGGGGGCAGTGGGCCTCAGGGTTCTCACCTGCCTACTCTCCCTAGAAAGGTCCCAGTCCCATGGCTCCAGTCAGAAGTGAGTGCCCACGCTGCTCTCCTGACCCCTCCTGTTTCCTGGATGTTGCTTCAGTGTGTCTCAGGGAGAGTTTGATCTGTGTCCGAGATAGCTCTCAGTAGCACCCCCTTCCCATACTCATCCTGAGCCTCCACCCAATGAAGAAACAGCCTCACTGTCCACCTGCTTCCCTGGCCACACTCACATGTCATCCTTGTCCCCTTGCTCGCCTGTAACCTTGTCCCTAACCTCAATAAGTTTTATTTGCCCACCCTTAGTTATGGCTCTGGGATGCTCTGCCCACACACACTACCCTCAGGGCCTCTGTCCCAGCCCCCTCCCTTGCCTCCAGGGAGGCAGTCTTGCTTTCAGACCATTCCCTAACGCCCCTGCAGGCTTTCTGTGCTGGAACTGATCCTGGCCCTTTCTTCCTCAGGGCACTTCTGTGGCTCCGCACTGCCCTCCAGCTATAGCCCAGCTTGTACTCCAGGCCTTTCAGGATCTGTCCCTGCTGACTACCCCAGGGCCCTCCTCCTCCATTTTGCACCTGATCTAGCCAGATGGAGACCTTGATTGCTACCCACTGACTTCACAGCCTGGCATGTTTTTTCTGCCTAGCAAATTTGTGTTCATTCTTTAAGGTGGAGCTTTGGTCACTTCATGGGTGAAGCCCTCCCGGATGCCTGACTGCCCGGAACCATAGCGGCTGTGAGAGCCTGTCTGTCCCTTCACCCTCTCTGAATCCAGGATCAAAGGGTTCTTGAGGGCATTTGCTGGATATAAATCACCTCCACTCCAAAGCCAAGGCCCACAAGCCAGGAGACCTCTAGAATTGGTTGAGGGACTGTCTAACTAGGCAGAGCTTCCATTTCCAGTGTTTTAGGTGACCAGTTTGTTTCTGGTTTCCTGCTAACTTTGCTCTAGTTCTGTGGGTGAGTTTGGGTCATTGGCACCTTTCGGACTCAAGAACCATATGTATTTTTTCCTTGATGGATGCCCACCCTGCGATAGTAAAGAGGGGGAAGCCTTTTGCTGGAATCTGGGAGAGTCCATGTCACTGAGGGACTGCAAGGGGGAGGCTCCGGGAGCCTAGAGTCTTCTAGCGCAGCACTTGAATTAACGTGGGGGGCGTGTACCGCAGTTCTGTTAGTGGGAAGCTCCCTCTCCACACCCTGTTTCTTGCTTCCTAGCAGCTTGAGTCCGATGCTGCCCTCTGCCGGGCACCCCTCCCTGTTTGCGAGAAGCCAAATTAGTTAAATATTTTTATTTAGAAGACACAAACCAACCAGCAGCCCTCAGTCGCAGCAGCAGCAGAAGTAGCAGGCAGTGTGGGAGTGCAGGTCCGGCTATCTCAGTGACCCGTCTGTGCGCCCCCTTCCCCAGGCCCCAATCTCAGCTTTTCTCTGCCCCACACTCTGCGGTCCCCTGACTTAAGGCACAGCCCACCCCCTCCCGCCCGGCCAGACGCCCAAGGGTGGGCGTGATGGGGCTGGAGCCCCTGGGGGCCCTACTCAGCCAGTCCCTGAGCGCATTCGCATTCACCACGGAGGCCTGGCGCAGGTGGGAACAAGAGGTCTTTAGTGTCCTCCGGAAGCCCCATCTCCCCGCTCTGCCTGGTCGGGCTCAGAGCGGTGCGGCAGGTGGAGTGAGAACCAGGCGGATACGCTCCACGCACAGCTCCGCTGCCTGTCGTGTCTCGCGACACAGCGACGCCAGGCTCAAGAAGCCGTGCGGCAGGTCCTCCACCACGCGCAGCGTCACGGGCTGGCCCAGGCTGCGCAGACGCCGCGCGAACATTACCGAGTCGTCCAGCATAGGGTCCAGAGCGCATGCCTGCAAGGATGCACGTAGGGGACCGACAGACGGGCGTGGGGTGTTGAGCAAGGGGAAGTGCGGGGAGCACGTGGAGACGGGTATAGGTTGGACAGAGGCAGAGAGATATGGGGGAGGGGAGTTGGGAGAGAATGGAGGGCACAGGTGGAGGTGAGGGAAGGGTGAGAGGATGAGTTTAGCTGGACTCCCAGGCCTCTGTCCCGTTTTCCCTTTCCCTCCCGCCCCTGAGACCATGCTTATCTCTTCCACTTCCAAAGCCCCCTGCCCCAGCCTCTGGAAGCTCCACAGAATTGCAACTGGACTCCCAACGGTCCTGGTGCTCTCAGCCCCAGGTGCCGGTGCTCTCAGCCCCAGGTGCCGGTGCTCTCATGGGGGCACACTTCTCCCCGTGCCTGCCAACCGACTTTCTTTCCACCTCCATTTCTCCCTGGGGGGACCTGCACCCTCACCTGTAGCCTAGCTGCACCACCCCAATCCCTGACTTACCACAATGTGCACAGGTGGCAGGGTCTTCAGCATGTTGTCAGGTGCCAGTAGAGGTGACATGAAGGGGTTCTTGACAATGGGTGATGAATAGAGGGGCATTTGGGTGGCACCCTGGCTTGTGCGCCTTGGGTGGAAACCATGGGGGAAGGCATTGCCCACTTTGTGGCCACTGTCATTGGTGCTTAGCCCTTCTTTGGCCTCTGCCTCTTTGGTATCCTCAGGCCGCAGAAAGAAGTTAACATCAGAGGGTGTAGAGGGGCCCAGTGTCTCCACAGACAGCGACACCTCAGGGGTGTCTGGTGTCTCAGGGCTGTTCTTCAGGTTTAAGTCCTTCAGCGTCAGAATCTTGAGGGAGTCTGTGCCCACTGGGCCCTCAGGCTGGGTCAGAGCAGCCTCAGACACACTGCGTCGCATTGGCTCTGGAGGAGGGGGCAAGATAGGGGATTGCATGGGCCACAGATAAGCCTGGCTGTGAGCTGGGTGGCAGGTAGGGAAGGTCAGGGGAAGGACAGTGGTCTGCAGAGGAGATGCATCCCTCTCCAGTTTTGGGGGCCTAGGGCATTCCTTAGATTCCTCTGGGAGATGGGTAGAGGGTCCTAGACTGCAGCTCCAAGGGGATACAGGGAGTCACAAGGTGGTGTTGGAGGGGGCTGCATTCTAGGATATCGTGTGTGTATAATGACTGGGGAGTGCATTTTGCCTCTGGGAGTCTCAGTTTCTTCCTCAAAGGAGACAGAAATGATCCCGAGCTCATAGACCGTCAGGATGTAAGAACTCAGTGGGTCAGGTAAGCTGCATGGGACTAAGTACTACAAACCCATGGGTGATTGTCAGTATAACATTTTATTGCCAGGCTTGGTGCCCTGTTTCAGCTGCCTCCTGACCACAGCAGGAGGCTCAGCCAACTTTTATGGCCACTTGACACAAAGTGTGAATGTATCAAAGTGACTGGAATAGTGAGCAAGCCCACAGAGGCTCTGTTCACAGGGACCTGAATCTGGAGGGTATATTAGATTCCCAGGGATCCTGCATCTATAGCTATGCGGATCTATGACATTTTCCTTCAGGTTTTTTCAGTTTTATCCCCTCCCTTTGAGTGACCAGGCAAGCAAGTGCCCAAATGATGCTAAAAATTTGGTTCCATTCCACCTGCTGTGCGCGCCTTGGACTCAACTCTATTAATTTTATCCCGATAGTCACCACTAGGCCCAGGACCCCACATTTCAGTATTTATGCTTGTGCATCAACCCATGGAGCAACATTGTCTTGATAACCAGTTAAGTGCTCTGTGACCCTCTGGAACACTTATTGACACAGGGTGCCAGCATCTTCTACTGTGTGCCAGGTGTTGTGGTAGGCACTTGTCACAAATGGGTGCTTACAGTCCTCACAGCAACACAAGGAGGCAAGTACTCCTACTGTACCCATTCTACAGAGGAGCAAACCAAGGCTCACAGATACTGCTCTTTGCCTATGTCACCCAGCAATTATGGGTAATGGTAGAGTAGGGAGCTAGACTGGAACGTGTACCTCCAAGAGCTGCACTTGTTACTTCTACCCTATAGAGAAAACCCCATTGCTTGATGGTCCTCATGCTTCCAGTTCAGCCTCATTTAAATTGTTTTTGTGTATATATACTGTGTCTATCTGAAGATCCTAAAATTAAAAACTTTTAAAACATAATCAATTGGAATGATTAAAAAATTTTTTTTTCTGGCGGAGTACTAGGAATGGAACCCAGGGGTGCTCTACCACTAAGCTACATCCCCATCCCTTTTGATTTATTCTGAGGCAGGGTCTCTCTGAGTTGCTGAAAGCCTTGAACTTGCGATTCTCCTGCTTTAGTGTCCCAAGTCACTAGGGTTACAGGTGTGTGCCACTGCACCTGGCTTGAATCATAGGAATTGCATCTACTTTTGAATGTGTAATTCTTATTATTGAGAAAACACCATGGATTTGCTAGACATAGAAACTTGCTAGGTATAGTAGAATGGGTTGTGCTTTAAAAATCCTTCAAATGTTGTAGTGGGGAAAAAACAGATCCCGAGATGGAAGTGATTTTTGGCTACCTGAGGGTCCCACCACCCACCCAGAGCTGGGAATCTCCCGTTCCCGAGGTCTGTCTAGTTTGCAGATCTCCCCACCCCAGTTCCCAGGCCAGCTGCTGGGAGATTATAAGCTAAGTCAGAAATCACGAGAAGAACTAAGGAGGGCTGAACCTCCACCTAAGGGCCCAGAGGACTCAGGTAGAGTTCTCGTTATTGAAAATCAGGACATGTGGCATATCTTCAGAGGCATTTCCCAGAGTTGATTTGGAAATCAATTCCTGGGACTCTGAGTTGACTCAGAAAGACCAGCAGTCCTGGAATTTCCACGATATGGGCTGGCATGGGAAAATCAAAGCTTTTTGGTTGGACCAGGGATGAATACGGGGCAGAGCCAGCCTGGAAGGTGTTCTCTGCTTTAAATCATGTACCCTAGGGTTAGCCCCTTTCCTACGCTGGAACTTATGCTGTGCTAGGGCATCCCTGATGGCCATCTGGCTGGGTGTAGGGGGTGGGGGGAGGCCACCACTCACCTGCTATGGGTGTTGAGGTCTTCTGGGACTTATGCCCACTAAATTCCAGGAAAGAATTAAGCCATGAGGAGGCCCCCAGGCGGAGGTCTCTGAGAAGCAGGGATGTATCTCGCTGCACCAGTCCCATCATGCCCAGGGCCTTCTGGTCCGAGTTGGAATGTTCCTCTGTCTCTGCACCTGCAGAGTGTATGTTGGGGGCTGAGTTGGTCTCCTGTTTCTAGGCCCAGTCCCAACCCCCAGAACTTCAGCCAACTGTGCACTCATTGTTTCAAAATGGACAAGAATTCCCCTTCCCCATCCCTCCTTCCTTAGGCCTAAAGACTGGGCCCCAGTTCCTATCCCTGAAGGCTCCGGGCACTCAGTACTCTGGCTTCCTGCTGAAAGGATGGGCCCACCTGCATAGGCGCTGACACACTTGGAGAGCACACTGAGGGGCAGCAGTGGGTCCATGAGGCTTAGAAGGCGGGAGGGAGAGGCAGTGGACTGCAGCATTGTGGCTGGGTAGGCTGCCATGATGCCATCTGGCACCCGTACCCCATAGGCTGCTGCTCGAAGGGCCACAGTAAAGCAGAGGTTCCCACCTGCACTGTCCCCTGCAAGGCATATCCGTTCCCCTGTAGAACCTAGTTGAGGGGGAGGGAAAGATTTGGTCACAACCTGGTAGGGGCAGCAAAAGGGATGAGGGAGGGAGGCCTTGGGTATGAGAACTGTGCCCTCAGAGAGGGGGTTTGGGGTTTCCCAAGGTCTAGCAGGCTGCCATTTGAAAGACTGGCAAACGGAGGCAGGAATCTACCAGAGGATCAGGAAGACTTGGAACATCTGAGGTGAAGAGATCTGGAGATGGGAGGAGAATGGGAGAGGCTGGAAGGTAGGAGGGCTGGCGGTGGTAAAGTGAAGCTTAGGGCCTATTTCCACTAGAAGGGGCATCAGAGTCTGGCCACACCTTGCTCTGTGCCTTATTGTTACCCAACATGTCGGTGTGAAGAGCTAGAGAATGGGTGGTGCACCTGGGTTAGGAGGCTGGCAGTGTAGGAGAGTGGGGACTGGAGCAACTAGGGGAGGAAAGAAGAGACAGGAGGGAGGCCAGCTGAGGAGGTGGAGCCATGGAGACTCTGGAGCAGGAGGAAGAGATGAAGCAGCTGAGGTAGAGGGTGGGCTGGGGAAAGGGGCAGGTAGTGGCAAGAGGCTAAGGCTTAAGGAACCCCGTGGTCCACTGCCCCGCCCCCTGAGCTGGGAGGTTGAAGCAGGAGCCTGGGCAGTGGGGAGCTGGGGCTCACCGAGGAGGGCACAGTGTTTGATGGCCCAGCAGTAGGCAAAGAAGCACTCCTCCAGTGCACGGGGGAAGGGGGCCTCGGGGGCCAGGGAGTAGTCGATGGAGATAATGGGGGCACCCAGCTCCTGGGCCCAGCTCTTGAGGTAGGGCTCGTGGGATTTGGAGGTCTGGGCCACGAAGCCACCGCCGTGGAAGTGCACTACCAGGGACCTTGAGCGCGGTGTCTGCTGGGGCCGAGGCCGCAGCTCCAGGATCCGTGGGCCCTCTGACTTCACCAGGCTGCTGAGTTCCTCACTGTCCTGGGGGTGAGGAGTGGGGAGCCAGGTGAGGCTGCAGTGGGCCTGTTTGGGCCTTAGCCCTCCATGGGACATGCTTAGAGAAACAGGGTAGGGGCTGGTGTAAGCAGCTAGAGGCTGGGGGGCACCCTGGGCTGGGGGCTGCCCCTGCTCCTGACTGAGGCCATAGCCCTACCTGTCCTTCCCGAAGATCGTAGGAGATGAGCCTGATGAGAACAGGCCCCGGGCCTGTGTGGGCCAAAGGAGGTGAGATGGTGACCGTGAGCTTGGGGTCAGAGGTCAGTGGCATCTCAAAGGCCTCAGGCGGCAGGCTGAGCAGGCGGCTTACTCTCACGGTCGCTGATGCCATGTTGGCCAGAGACTGGTGGGAGGGAACAGAAGGGGTGCTGCAGAGGGGCTGCCTGCAGGGGTGCTGCACATACCTCCCTTCCCATCCCGTCTTTCCCCTCACGTGCTATCCCTGGGCCTGGGGCCCTGCAATGACCTGCTGTGGCTTCAGGTGGGTCTCTGGGCCTCAGCGTCCCATCTGTAATTGGTCAGGGTCCTCGCTGGGCCCTGTGCTCACCGACAGCACCTCGATCTCGGTGATGTTCCAGAAGGCTTTCCAGAAGTGCACGTCCAGGTTCTGTGTGATCCGCTCAAACTCAGCCCCACGCAGCTCTGGGTCAATGGCGAAACGGCCGCTGGTGAAGAGGGAGCTGGCTGTCACACCTGGGGGCCAGAAGAGGTGTCAAGGAGCCTTGGTGGGTCAGGCTGCTCTGCAGGGTTAGGAAAGGAGGGGAGGCCATGGGCAGGGCCCTGCTGGCACTCACCAATACCAGTCTCATTGCGTTTGTAGTGCTCCCCGAAGGACACCAGCCCAATGGAGATGGTCTGCAGGAATGGCCGGATGGCGGGTGTGAACTGTGAAGAGACACCTCTGTCACTCCCCACCCAGGAAAGGAAGAGGGACAGGGCAGCAGTGAAGGGCAGAGAGGTGTGGGGGAGACACATTCATTCAGTAAACATTTCCTGAGCTCCTGTGTGTGCTGGCAGTGGCTTGGGGCGCTTTCATGGGCCTGGTGTTCTTGAAAGGAAGACAGATGCTAAGCAAATACAGACGTATGCAATAGATTGTCAAGGAACAGCTAATGATCTGAAGGAAAAGGCAGTAAGTGGAGGGGCCGCAGTGATGAAATGACTTGGGCTCAGGCTGCTTGGCCAGGTCTTGGGTGATATAAATGAGGGGTGGTTCTCCCAGCCGAGGGTGCAGCAAGTGCAGAAGCTCCGAGGCTGGGTGTTTTGGGCATGGGGTCAAGTGGAAGCCAGGGTACCAGTGTGGTGGGAGCAGAGTGAACCTAGGGAGAGGGCAAGTGGGAGAAGCAAATGGGGCCCAGGAGGGTAGAGGCTGAGCACTGGGGGAAGCCACTGGAAGACTGTGAGCTGGGGAATAAGATGACCTGGACATTTCCTAAAAGCCTGAGAGGACAGAGAAGGGCAAGGCAGACAGCAGGGGCCAGTTATGGGGCAGCAGAAAGAGGGAACTGGGGAGATGGTCAGAGCCGGTCAAATAGATACTGAAATTTGGGGCAGAAAGATTGCCAGATGAGGCCAGGTGCGGTGGTGCACACCTGTAATCCCAGCGAGTCAAGAGGCTGAGGCAGGAGGATTGCAATTTCAAGGCCAGTGTTAGCAAATTAGCAAGGCCCTCTGCAACTTAATGAGACTGTATCAAACAATAAAAAGGGTTGGGGATGTGACTCTGGTAAAGTGCCTCTGGGCTCAATCCCTAGTACTTAAAAAAATAAAGACAGAGATTGCCAGATGGGGAGACTGAGGCCTAGAAATGGAACAGGTGGCTGCCACAGATGAACAGAGGAAATAGTGGGAATCTTGGGGAGGGGACAAGCTTTAGGAAACAGGGACAACATTTGAGGAAACACAGCTGCAGGGGCCAGCAGCGCTCTTCAGTTCATTCAGCAAACACCGGCCAAGGGCATGCTGCACACTGGTCTGGAGCAGCGATGGAGCAGTGACAAAGACGAGGAGGCCTCTGCTCCTCTTGGGGGCTGACATTTTAGAGGACAGATGCTGTCCTGCACTACAGTGGAGCTGGGCCTCAGAGAGAATCTGTCATGTGGCCCTGGCCAGGGGCCCAGTGGGCCAGAGAGCATAGGGATGGAGGGTGCCTGACCATTGTGGCTTGGCTACTGGTCAGGCGGATGAAATCTCTTTTTCGTGACTCCAAAGTCATGGCTGGGACAAGGGGAGGATCAGCATTTGTAGGCTTAGCTTAGATGCAGGGTGGTTTCCAGCAATGCCTGGACTGGATGCTGAGAACAGGCCCCTGCAGGAAGCCTGGAGTGGTGGGGTAGGGTGGGATAGCTGAGAGACTATCACTGAGGTTGCAGGAGGCCCAGAGAAGGTGGGAAGGACTATAGGGTCACACTGCTCCAGCTATCATTGCTGGGGTTCCCTGATGCAGCCAGGGTATGGGGGGAATTCAGCATTGGCACCAGACAGGGGCATGTTTGGGCCTCTGTTCTGAGCCTGGCACCCCATGGTCCTCCAACTCTCCAAATCCCCAAATCACTTTTTACAGAAGTTTGAGGGCCTTTGGACTGCCTTGCTTTGTGTGTGTGGATAAGCTGAATCTCTCAGGGTGGTTTGGGTGTAGAAGAAGACCTACAGCTAAGGTCATGCCCGGATCAGGGAAGAGAGAAGCCACAACCAGGTCTTCTTCATTGTCCTCAACTCTGATGGACTTGTCAGTCCTCCTCTGAGGGCCACACGAAAATCTTGTGATTCTACAGCAACTTCAGTCAGTAAAAAAGCCCAGGGTACAGTCTGGAAGATGTAGGCTGGCACCCTCCCTCCCTCCCTGAACTCCAGTGGAGATGACTCAAGGGAATACACTCATAAAGAATAGGCCTTTGAGAACAGTATTGACCACCTTCCTATGGATCTCAACACTGAAATGACTTCAGAGGCCAGACAGGTAACACAAAAGAACAAATGAATCTCCTGACTGTGGGGATCCTGGTGAAAAAAGCTATGCAAGGGCTAGCAGTGGCCCAGTGACAAGAGCACTTGCCTACCATGCACAAGGCCCTCAGTACTGCTCTCCCAAGCCCCCACATAGAGCTATGCAAGTTAAACATTTCTTGGTAAATCTGGTCCTGGGCCATGAGTTTGATACCTTGGTCCAGCTCTGAGCTAATATCCCCTTTCTGTATCTGCTGGTTCCTAAATCCAGTAATACTGACCACTGTGGTTATTTCATTCCACTACTGGGCCAGTTTAGGGGCCACCAGTGTCTTCACTGTGGGCCTAAAGGGGCATGGGGCAGGGGACTCACCTGGAAGCCCAGGCAGCGGCCATAGAAGCAGCCTTTATGCAGTGTGACATACTCACGCAGGAAGTCAGCGATGAGCCCCTCATCACCCTCAAAGAAGAGCCCCCCTGGCTGGTTGGTGGCCAGAAGATGCTGGGCATAGTAGGTCAGAGCCCGGAGCTGGGTGAGGGCAGCCAGGTAGGCCTCCAGTTCGGCCAGATTGTGGCTGGTGCGGAAGAAGATGCTGCGGCGGTTGGAGGCCACATAGCGGGATTTGTGTAGCAGGTGTGCCAGGCAGCAGCGGGCAGTGTGCACCAGGCTTCGGTACCCATTGGCTGGTGTCTCTGGGTCCAGGTCAAAGAGGTGGGCCACACCCAGCAGGCTGCCCAAGGCTGGCTCCAGCCCCAGTGCCTGCTCCCGCACACCTGCAAAGACACCTGACAGCCGCCGTGCTGTCTCCCCGGGGCCTTGGCTGGAGAAGAAGGCTATGTTGTCCTCTGCCAGAGTCACCAGTGACTGTGTCATTGTCCGCAGGTCCATGCTGTGCGCAAGCCTTGAGGCTGTGGGCAGGTGGGGAAGTCTATCAGGCAGGGTTGGATCACCCCTTGCTTGACGGGGCCCCAAAGTCCAGGCCGTATCCCTCCTCCCTCAGGCTCAGGAGTTTGTCCCCAGCCGCCTTCCCACTTCAAACATCGATTTCAGATCCCAGTACTCTCTTCCTTCAGACCCAGGAGCTCAGGACCCCAGGTCCCTCCTTCCTTAGGCCCAGGAGGTTAATTCCTTACCTCCAGGACTCTTCCCCTCCCTCCCTCAGGATCCATAAGCCCAAGTCCTCAGTGCCTCTCTCCCTTCTCAGAAGCAGGAGTTTGGGCCCTCAGTCTTCTCTTCCCTTAGACCCAGGAGTCCAGACCTATCCTCCTCTCCAGGACTCAGCAGTCTCTGGCTCTTTCCTGTTTGGGATTCAGAGCCTGCCGTCCCTGGCCTCTCCCTCTTTCTTGGACCCAGGTCCAGGCATTCTCCTGAGCTCACAAGAATCTGATTTCCTAGTTCTTGCATCTTTCTTATGACTGAGGAGTTGCCTTCTTTTTCCTTCCTTCCTTCCTTCCTTCCTTCCTTCCTTCCTTCCTTCCTTCCTTCCAGGAATTCAAGACTTCGGGTACCTGTCGTTGTTTATGTTCCTGGGGCCCAGACTCCTCAGCGGTTGCAGAAGTCTGGGTGCCCAGCCAGTCTCCTTTCTCAAGACTCAGGAGTCCAGGCCCTTTCCCATTTTCCTTCTTAGGCTCCAGGTGCTGCCTATAGGCCCTTTCCTGCGACAATATTTGGGGGTGTTCAGCCCCCTGCCCATCCATGCCCGCTCCCCTTCTGAACTAGAAATTCATGATTCCAGCCTTACTTCTCAGGGGACTCACTCCTGTCCCTCAAGTCTGGCTGTGGAAACCTCTCCAAACTCTAGCTCCTTCCCTGTTGCTCTGCAGGATCCCCCAACTCAAGGTCATTTTCCCCAGGCCTGTCCGCTTGACTTAGATTGTGTGGGCAGCCCCGCTCCTCTGCCTGGAGCAGCAGTACTCTTCACTGACCTTACTCTGGGCCAGACCCTGCGCGTGCTGAGGATTTCTGTGCGTTTGTGCATTTAGTGCGCTAGCCCTTCTGATACCCAGACTGCCTCGGTTCACATCTCTATTGCTGCTTAGAGAGGGAAGAAAGGCTCAGAGGGGTTAAGTAAGGAGCTGAAGAGTGCACAGAGAGTGGCTGAGCCAATTCAAACCCAGATCTCTGAGTTCTTACACTGCACTTGCTCCCAAGACTTTTGAGGGCCAGGTTTCTAGCTCTGGCCCTCAAAACCTTGTCCCGATTCCCCAAGCTTCAGGGGCCTCTGGGATCGCTGTCCTCCCCAGGCACTCAGCTCACTGCTTATTGGATGGCCTATCATCCAGGTCCCAGACAAGCTGCTCTGATCCCGTTGGTGGGGGGCTACCACCATCTGCCTGAGGCCAAGGCCAGCATCCTGCCTGGCTCCTGGGGTCTAGCAGCAGCCATTTCTGTCTCTCAACTGGCCATGCACTCACCCATCCCAGGTCTGTTCCAAGCTGGAGCTCCCTGGGTCTGGGGCTGCTGGTCTGTGGCTCCTGCCAGTAGTAGCCTGGGGCAATCAACCAGGGGAGGGGCCATCCTGCCCAGGGTGTGGCCCTCTACTGCACCTCCCACCCAGAAAGGAAGGGAGTACAACTGCCATCAGCAGAGTGTGGTGTCCAGCTCTCTGCCCCTCTGCCCACTTCCAGCCGCAGCTCAACTGGGAATACTTGCCCCAGATTCCTTTGCCTTAGACCTAAGAGTCCAGGCTCCAGCCCTCTCTTCCCTCAGGACTAATGAATCTTGAACACACAGTCCCCTCTCACCCAGCCAGGCCACCCTCCCTTTCCCCTGAGGAGATTCAGGAAGCCAAAGGCCCAGTGATCCCAGTTCCCACCCTGTGGGCTGGCCCTGGCACAGGCTTGCCTAGTTGTTGTGGGGGAGAGAGGAGGTGGCTAGCCCTGCCTGTCTCTCCTAGAACAAAAGCCAATTAAGGGCAATGCCAAGCTCAGCTAGGGGGCTGAGCCACAGGTCCTACTGGGTGATACACCCTCTCTATCTGCCAGTTACCCTTCAATGCCTACCCTGCTCTGACTGCCATCCCCATCTCACATGTGGGGAAACTGAGGCACAGGGAGATACTACTCATGTTATTCCACATGTTTCTTGCCTGACTGCCAGCTCTTTCTTGCCTCTTAGGCCTCAGCTTGAGGTGCTAACCTTACATCTAACATGCGTATCTAACATTTCTCCTGTAACATTTGATTCTTTCCTGGCATTTTACACATTTTGCAATCATACGTTTTATTTTTTGCTGTATTGGGGATTGAGCCCGGGGCCTTACACATGCTATGCTACCATTGAATTACGTGCCCACCCCTTTCTGTTTTCTCGAAGCAGAGTCTCATTAAATTGCTGAGGCTGGTCTTGAACTTGCAATCCCCCTGCCTCAGCCTTCTGAGTAGCTGGGAGTACATATATGCGTCATTGCACATGGCATGTAGTTATTTGTTTAAATGTTTGTTGTTTGTCTTTCCCAGGACAGAACCAGCTTTCACAGAACCATGAAGCTTATGAGGTACGAGGGTATGCCTCATAGGAGGAAGGATACAAACTTATGAGGCTTTGGAAGGGACCTGTGCAAATGAGAGGTCTTGAGGCCTCAGCATCACTCAGCCTGGCGGTAGCTAAGTCCTCATTGTCTCTGCCCTGGACTGTCATCCTCCAGAATGCAGGGGTGGTCCCAGGGCCTATCATGGGGCCCCAGCACATGGTAGGTGCTTAGCACATATTCGAAGGCAGGAAGGCATTAAGGTCACATCGGGGCCCAAAGTGGGTGCATGGGAGCCTGGGAGAGGGCTGCAAACAGATGGACATGGACAGACTGGGCCTTAGGAGGCAGTTATGTTTGGCAGCTGTGACAATGGGATGCTAACCCAAGTCATTTGCAGGTGATCGTGGATGAGTCTGGCTTCCTCTTCTAGAAACTATACTTGGCCATTCTGCCCAGAGTGGGCAACATGCTTAATAAGCAGCATCTCATGGGTGGCATTTTCTTTCTTTTTCTTTTTTCCTGGTGTTGGGGATGGAATCCAGGGCCTTGTAAACGACAGGCAACTGTTCTACCACTGAGCTACACCCCCCAACCCTCTTTCTTATTTTTTGTGGTGTTGGGGATCAAACCCAGGGCCTCATGCTAAAATGTGTTCTGTCACTGAGCTAAACCCCCAGCCCAGTGTGGCATTTTCTGCATGTGACTTGCTCTGTGGGCTTGCTCAGCCTCAAGGAAGTGGTGGGTTGGGTTATTTTTCTCCGTGGCACTTGTCACAATCTAACACACTATTCTATCTCCTATCATTATCTGCTATCTCCCCCACTAGCTTCTAGGCTCCTGAGTCAGGGCCTTGTTTTAGTCTGCCCTGGGCAGTGCTGGGTGCACACGGTCAATTTTGCCAGACACTGCAATCTTCTACTTTCTTTCTTTTTTTGATACTGGGAATTGAACCCAGTGGTGCTTAACCACTAAATCACATCTCCAGCCCTGTTTACTCTTTGAGACAGGCCTAAATTACTGAGGCTGGCTTTGAACTTGCAATCCTCCTGTCTCAGCTTCCCAAGCCTCTGGGATTCAGGTGTGTGCCACCACAACTGACTGATTTTAACAAAGACCCCCACCTGTTTTCTTTCTTTCTTTTTTTTCTTTTCTTTTTGAGAGAGGCACAGTGAGAGAGAGGGAGAAGGAGAGAGAATCAATTTTATTTAGTTTTTCATTGGATTTTGTTGCTCTGACACTTCATTGTGTATGTGATGTGGTGCTAGGATTTGAACCCATGTCCTCACGCATGCCAGGCAAGCACCATAACTGCTGAGCCACCATTCCAGCCCCCCACCTGATTTCTAAATGTGGGGTAGGGGGCTCTTTGTTAAAAATGAGGAGGAGGCTGGAGTGGTGGCTCAGCAGTTATAACACTTGCCTGGCATGTGTGAGGACCCAGGTTCAAACCCCAACATCATATACATAACTGTCAGAGAAACAAAAACCAAATGAAAAAATAAATAAAATTGATTTTCTCTTTCTCTCTCTATATATATATTTTAAAGAAAAAAAAAAAGCAAACAAACAAACAAAAAAACCAAGAGGATACCTCCAAGAAAACAAAGGTGCAGAAAGGGCTGGATCCCAGGCCCTGGTGACTGCAGACCTTGCCTTTTGCCCTGCTTCAGGCGGTTCCAAGGGCTGGGCTGACTGGAACCGGGAGGAAGGATACTGAGGTTGCCAGAAACTTGCCAAGAATCCCAGGCTGAGGGTACAGGGGAATGGCAGGCCCACTAGGGCCATGGGTGAACACGGCATGAGTGGGGCAGATGTAGAACTGAGGGAATCTGGCAGGGACGTGTCCAGCTGACTGGGCTCCAGCCCTCTACCCCAAAGTCCAGCTGGGACTTTGGCCTTGGGGATGGATCAGGAGTGAGAAGAGCAGAGGATGAGAGTGGGTGGGGTTTGAAGCCTGGGTTGGGGAGGCCTGGGATCCTGGAATCAGATGGGATATAGGCCAAATGACCTCTCTCCAAGTGTCTGCCTGAAAGGGCAAACTTAGGCCGCACTGTTCTCTTTACAGGCTTTACAGGAAGTAACTGGTGCCACCCTCCCTACAACCCATGAGATGGGCCATTATCATTCCTTTGGCAGATGAGAAAACTGGTCACAGAGCCAGCAAGGGGCAGCTCCAGAACAATGTTGTGGCCTCTGCTTTTATTTTTGTGTCTCTGTTGCTCCTTCTGTCTGTGCCTCAGCTGTGTGCTTTCTGGTGGTCAGGTGTGGGGGTGTCTTTGGGGTTCACGTGTAGGTATGTACATTTGAAGGTGTGAGTCCTGGCCTGTTTGTGGGTGGTGTGTTGACATTTTTTTCTCACCGTGTGAGCTTGCATGTTTCTTGGTATGTCTCAAGGTATGTGTGCTTGCATGCAAGTGTCATACCCCATGTGTAGTTTTTAGCCTGTGAGTGTATCTCAATTTCTCTCGGCTTATGTGGGCATGTTTGTATGTGTATGAACGTACATACACATTTGGGTATATCCTGGTCTCCTTGTGTGTGTGATGAGAAAGGACTTCTCCCAATTTGCTCAAGCAGAAACACCCAGGGCATCATCTTGGCCACCTCCCACCCCCATCCAATCCATCACCCAGTCCTATTCATTCTATCTCTAGAAACTTCTGCAACCTGGCCCTCCCGCCTCTTCTGCCTCCTCCCTGGTCCAAGTCATAGCATCCTCATCTGGATGATTGCAAAGCTCTGTGTGTGTCATAGGTTTCAGTTTGTTCTCCATATAGCAGCCAGAGGATCTTTCTAAGCATAAATCTGATCATATGCGCCAACCCTTTAATTCCTCCATTCCTTGCTCTCAGGATAAAGCTCCAAATCCTGGACATGGCCTCTTAAACCAGGCACCATCCTCCTCTCTTACCCTGTCTGCCCCAGCTTCCTGTCCCCTTCCCTCCCTCCTCCCTCCCTCTCAGAGATTCCTGGGTGCCGTCATGTACCATTGCCTGGGGCCTCAAGGTCTTTGCCCATGCAATCCTCTCTATCCTCCCTGCCCCCCCCCACCCACTCAGCAATTAACACTGCCCATCCTTGGGTCCAGTGTCACCTCCTTGGGAAGCTACCTCTTTCATTTTTCTCAAGATTTTCCCTCTGTTGAATATATCACAATTTAGAACAATACTCTTAGTTGATTATATGTGTGTCTCCAGCTCCTTTGTGAGTCTGTCCTAGCTACTGAGAGCCCAGGTCTGGCACCACTAGGTGTTAAGTGAATGTCTGCTGAAGTAATCTGTGGGACTGGAGACTTTTGGATCTGGAATCAAGGTTGGTACACACAGCAACTGCCAACCCACACACTCCCTGCTTGAGGAGGCTGAGGGCAGACACCTTTCTGCCTTCACTGGCCAGGGAAGTACACCCAGGTGGCTCAGTGCCTCACTGTTGTCATTTGGGAAATGGGGTGATTATAATGATACTAGCCTCATCTAGTTACTGGCAAGATCAAACTAATAATAACTACTGTAGCAAGCCCAGACACCCAAGGGCAGAGGTGGAATCTGATTCACCCATCAGAGGTCTGGCACCAGTGAGGGCCTCCAGAAATGACAGGCAAATCTCAGAGCTTGAGGGAAGGAGCCTTTGTGTGTGTAGGTCAGTCCATGGGTCTTGGCTGGGACTAGCTGGGCCCTTTGCAGGAAGCTCTACCTAAGCAGATTCTTTCTGACTCCTTAACACAACCCTACGGGAAGCATGATTATTAATATCCTTATATTACCATTCATGCATTCCTTCACTTATTAATCCAATAAATATCTGGTACCTATGTGCCTGGCATTCCAGGCTCTGGCATTCCAGGGCAAACACAGCAGACAGAGGCCTGCTCTTAGCTCACTGTCCTGTGGGGACTAACAGTTAACAATTACCACGACCTTTCCTGAGGGCTTTCTGTGTGCCAAATGTTCTACGCTTACTTGAACCTTACACAACAGTCCTACAAGCCAGGCACTCAGATGGTGGTGCCCATTTTAGTACTCAGAGAAAAAGCCTGTTGGCCAGTATGTCACCGATCTTAGAATGAGGAACCAGGTCTCCAACACTCGGATTTTTTTTTTTTTTTAGTGCTGGGGACGGAACCACCCAACACGCTAGGCAAGTGCTCCAACACCCAGGTCCTTAATTATAGTCTGTACTGCCTCCAGGTACACTGTCTTGGTTGTTAGGCTCTGTGTCTTTGTGTGACAGTGAGTGTCCTGGGGCTGCAGTCTGAGCTCTGAGCCTGTCTGGGCTTGTGTGTATACACTGGAGACAACTGCAGTTGTATTCTTGGCTAATAATGCAAGCCGGGGGTGGGGGCACCACGAGTTTGGGGTTCCTGGGGCTAGAGGGCCATGTCAGTTTCTTTCCTGCTTGGTAACTTCCCACAGGTCCTCGCAGAGATTGTTAAAGACTCATAGTTGAGCCAGGGCTTAATGCCTACTCTTGCCTGGGACTTTCAGCAGCTCTGTTGCTATGTTAGTCTTTCTCCAGCCTTCTGAGATCTAGGGAACCCATGCTACAGCCCTGCCTTCTTCTCCTTAGATAGGGCATGAAGGTCCAAAGGCAAGCTAGAGAGCCTATGTCCTGGAAAGGGTAGGGGTCATGCTAGGCCCCAGTGGAGCTGGGATGACGCAGGTGGACCGACAATGAATGGATGGATTTATGGTGTAGTGGAAGGATGGGGCTGTGATGAGCTTGACTGCCCCCCGCATTTCCCACAGTGTACCCCTTCCTCCTACCTTTCTCTGACTCACCCCTAAACTTTCTCTCTGGGTAACAACTGCTAAACCTCTTCCCTAATATCCTCTAAGAGCGCCGGTGACCTGAAAAATCAGCATTTACGAACCATGTTCCAGGCAGAAACACTGAGGACAGCAGGTGCCCTTGGTCGCACGGGAACCCTGGTTCAAGAGACTGGCATTTGGACTCTGCTCCCAAGACGGCAGCAGGGCGTCCGGTAGTGTCTCAGCCTGAGTGGGACCTTCCACTCACCTCACCCCCTTCTCACAATGGATGGTCCCCGCCCCCAGGCGAGGCGGCAGTGGGCCGGTCCACGGGCTCCCCCACTGCTCGTGGCAGTGGGTCAGTCTACTCGGTACCGAGTGCCCCGTAGGGTTTGTGAGGTTCCTTCCGGGCTGCGGCCGGGACACGCGAGCTCACCTTTGGTCTTGACTTTTCGCCACTGCCGGCGACTGCAGTTCTTCGACCCCTTTGGGGCATTCTTCGAGGTCGCATCGTCTGACTCCATCAACTCCCGCGGTTCCCAAGCCGGGCCCAATTCCAGCTCCAGGACCCGCCCCGGGGGTCAATCCTCACCGCACACCACCGCCGGGCCCCCATATCATCCAATCCCGGCCTTGATCCTCTCTGGGTCCCGCCCTCTGAGCAATCTCGGTGGCTCGCCACTGCCAAGCCACGCCCCTAACCGCTAGAGCTGAGGGCTCGGCCCCGCCTCCTCGTACGCATTAAAGGGCCCCGGTAACAAAAACTGCAGCCCTGGAGGCGGCACAGTGCCCTGTGGACTCGACTAGCGGGGAGGCCGAGCAGAGTTCACCCCGCAACAGAGAGGTCGCGATTTTCTCCCATACTGATGCTCAGCCTCAACATCCCACTCACCTTCCCACGGAGGGATCCCTAGGACGCGGCCCAGCCCGTCCGCCGGGAGGAGGGGGAGATGGGGCGCCTCTGAGCCTCCGCCTGGGGGCGGGGGTGGGCCAGGTCCAACCGCGACTCAAAGCTGGGGCAGGGCCAGCACTGAAGGCGTGGGGGTGCCCGAGAGCCGTTGGAGGAGGAAGCACCGCCTTCCCTCTGCCTCCCAGTTCTAGTGTCGCTCTTTCTTGGGGTTCTTTGCTTCCGCTGTCCCCCCGCAAAGAATGGAGCGGAGGAGGGCAGCGGGATGCTTGGTGTACGCACACTACTTCAGGGCGTGGGGTGGCCCACTGAGGGGCGGAAGTGGAGCCAGCGAGCCTACCTAGGAAAGGTGGGAAACCGAGGCTACCTAGGAAAGGTGGGAAACCGCAGAGGCGCGAGGCTCGCATGTGCACCCCGCCAACTGCCTCGGGCGCCGGAAGAGAGGCGGTCTCGTCAGCCTGCGTGGCGTGGCGTGGCGCAGGGACCAGGAGGCCTAGAGGCCATCACCCACCCTGGAGAGCAGGCTTCCAGCCAGCTCTTCTCTTGCTGCCTCTTCTCCCAAAGCAGGCAACTGAGCCTGGCACGCACACCCTGACTCCCTGTTCTCAGCTCAGAGAGGGACAGCCCAGCCATTCTGGGACACACAGGCCACTGGGCAGAGACCGCCAGTGCCAACGTGCCTACAGACTCTGGCTTTACCAGTGCCCTCAGTTTCAGGATTGTGGCAGCATTGTGCCCCCACTCCATGATGTTTAAACATGTAACCCCCAATTCCCTGGATAAAATTTGCATTCCCCCTTCTCCAGGGCTTGGTTTTGGATCTAGAGGAGGAAGACAAGGGTCCTATCACCACAGAGCTGGAGCCTGCACCCCATGGCCAACTGTGCCTACTTCAAAGGAGCCCTAGGCAGAGCTAGTCTTGGGCCCATCACCCTCTGATCCTGGTTCCCAACACTCCCATCATTCCTTGACCTTGCCAGGGAAGCTGGCGGCCCTGGTCCCTCTTCCTGTTTCCTCCTTGAGAACTCAGCCCCCAGGGCCATTTGGCCCGGCTGAACCCTGGAGGTAGCTGGAAGGGGAGCAAGTGCCTACCTGGCGCAGAGGTCAGACCAGCTGAGGTCTTGAATGCCCAGATGATGGGGCTAATCAGCACGGAAATTCAGAAGGGTAAGGTCCACACTCAGCCTCTTTTGCTGGTATCTGCCCCAGAGCGGCTGGTATCTGCCCCAGTATCTGCCCCAGAGCTGGCACGCAGGTCAATTTTTGTGAATGGATGAATGCATATTGGGAGGGGGATGCCTTCCTGCTCGCTCACCCAAGCTGCCTCACTCAGAGCTCTTTCCTGCCTTTATTTGATTTCCCCCAAACCATCTGTAGGGAGGCAGCCCTGTGCAGGGGAAAAAGTCAGACCCCGGTGACAATCTTGGGCTTGTGGCTTCCTAACTGCACTGTCTTGTACAAGATCTTTCCTTATCTTTACAATGAGGATGTTGATCTTCCTAAAATGGGAATGTTGAGCGTTATCTCACAGGATTGTTGAAGGATTAACCTGAGCTAACCTAGCTTATGGTAGATTCTTAGAATTTCTTGAATGAGTGGATGACTGACCCTGGGAGGCTCCAGTTCGTCCAAGTTTGACTCACCTGTGTCCTGGTAGTGTCTGTGATTCTGGGCACTAGCTTTCTTCCCATGTAGTGATGTACTATTAAATCCTGACATGGCTTCATAATCACAACCAGGTTTCCTTCTGAAGGGTAGCTTCACTCCTGGAATCGTTCCATCCCTCATGCATAGAGAGTCTGCCTCTGAAGATGGCCTCCCATCTGATCGTAAATCAGAATCTGTGACCCATTCAAAAGACTTACGCTCTTGGGTTACTTGCTGCGTGGATATTTCATACAATCTTGTTAGAAATTTCCACTCAGTCAAAAATCCTTTCTTGCACTTGACCCCCTGGGCTGGAGGTACTTGCTGGACTGTAGGGTTCCGTTCTGACTGTTCATTTCTCTCTTGGGATGTGGATTCAATTTGCACAGGTGGTGTCTTTTTGGGTTCAGGTATAGCCTGGCCTATAGGTGTGGATTCTGCATCTTGTTGAGCTAGAGATAGCTCCACTGGTCCAGGTCCTGGCTGGTCTACCTGTCTCTCTCTCCATTCTGGACTCTGTTGAGTTGTTAACACTTTTTCTGGCCCAGGTCCTTGCTGAGAGACAGCTTTCTGTTGATTGAAGTACATCTTTTGGATGGAGGGTGATTTCTGTGGTACAAGAAATTCCTGGTGCAAAACAGGTTTTTGTTGGACTGTAGCTTCCTGCTGGGATTCACCTTTACGTTGGGCAAGGGACTCCTGCTGGGTGAGGGAGCTTTGCTGTGATGCAGACTCGGATTGGGTACTGGATCCCTGCTGAGGCTTTGATTCTGACGCGGCTGTGCTTGTCTTTTCTGGCCCAGGCTCTGGCTGGGTTGTAGTTCTCTGGAGTGACTCAGGTTCCCAATCTGGCATAGATACTGACTTAGGACCTGGTTCCACTGTTGTTATTTCCCTCATGGGAGATGCGGATCTTCCAGGATTCATCCTGCTGGCTCCCCCGCCCCCAGGCCTCCCTCTTCACAGATCTCTCATGATGGCATTGCCCTTTGGGTTCCAGTCCTTCATCCTGGCATCACTGGTCTTCCTTTTTAAGGCAGCTGGCTAGGGGGTTGATCACTGTTGGCCCCCACTCCTGGGCCAAGTGATACACTGTGTGCCTCCTACTTTGGGGGAAGGGTTTAGGAATAGGAGAAGGCTGTGTGCCCCTCACTCTCTCACCAGAGGGAGGGGCTTGCCTTCTTGTGTCATAAATAGAGCCCCACCCCACTTACTACTTGCTTGAAATGTACCTTTGCATTAAGGTGAGCATCCCAATTTAGTCTTCTTTTTATCTGGGATGATAGAAACCAGATTCTGGATGAGTATTCCTTCCTTCCCTCACCCTTCTGATTTTTTTATTTTTATTTTTTATGGTACCAGGATTGAACCCAGGGGCGCTTAACCACTGAGTCACATCCCCAGCCTTTTCAATTTTTTATTTTGAGACAGGTTCTCACTAAGTTGCTCAGGACCTCAATAAGTTGCTGAGGCTGACTTTGAACTTGCAATCCTCCTGCCTCAGCCTCCCAAGTCGCTGGGATTACAGGTGTGCGCCACAGCACCCTGCCCCTTTTGGTGTTTGAGGAGAGAGGGGGAGGCAGGCTCCATACTTGTAATATTTTTTTTTCTTCTGAATCATTCTTAAAAGTGGTTACCAGTTTAATCTCTTTATATTGTCATCATTTCACACCATACTAAGAAAACCCCATGATATCTTCCCATTTTTACAGCTTGACACTCTTTTGAATGGCATTTGAGATCCTCCACACATCTTTCTAGAAACCCACAGAGCACAATTACGAAAGCAATCAAATACTGAAGGCCCCCTACAGGCTAGCAAACTGTGACTTTTTCTAACCTTCATGATTCTTTAATAAGACAATGTCTGATTCATTGCTATACCTGCTTTCTTTGCCCCTCCTAGACTTGCCTCAGACAGGTTTGTTGAATGGGTGAAAGAAGTAAAAAGTTGGGCAGTGGAGAAAGAGTGAGGGTCATGGTAGGGAGAAGTATGTGGAGAATGTGGGTTGGGTTTGGAGCAAGCAGGGTGCAGTGAGCCATCCGGATTGAATGTGAGTTGTCAGACCCCATTTGGACGAAATGATTTTGGCCTGTTATATTTACATATTGATTTCTGTTTGCTACTTCCCTGATTGTATTTAGTATCCAGTGAGACGAGCAAGGAGAGTGGAGTTTCCCTAATTCTTTCCTGTAATTAAGCTGAAGCCCAGATAAGGGAGAGGGCAGAATAAGACTGACAAGAGGAAGGTGGCACTAGAGGGAGCCATAATCAGTGGAATGTTGGAAAAGCGCCATCTGATAATATCAGAATGGACTGGGGGGACAGGGAGTAGGGAGAAGAAGAACATGGGCTAGTTGCTTTCACTGCCTTTTTGATTAAGAATGTGAAATTGGTAGAGAGGCTCTCCAAGGTCCTACAAGGGCAGAGCAAAGCTTTCTAGTTGACATCGCTTGAGAAACTGCTGGCAGGCTCTGGAGTGCTTGCTTGACTTCCTGTGGTGCCTTTGGTGTCCTAGGTTGCAAATAAAGGGGGGAGGCCAGTGTTAAAAGCATTTATAAAATTAATTTTTATGAGCACTTTTTAAATTATAAGAGTAAGACTTGTCCAGCAGAAAAAATTTAAATTAAAAAAATATAACCAGTGAAAAGTAAAAGGCTTTCTACAACCTTAACTATGTACCCTGCTTCTTAGAGCTAACCACTGTTACTAGTTTGCCACATGTCCTCCCAAACCTTTTCATATGTGAACACAATAGTATAGCTTACTTAAAAAATAAAATTATACCGTACATATTGCTTTGCCTGCACCTTGAACAAGTATTTCATTATCGCAAATATTTTATTATCACAAAATTATTGCAAGTAGAGGTCTCATAAATGGGATTAGTGCCCTTATAAAAGAGGCGGAGGGAGCTGGGTCATCCTTTCTGCCATGGGAGGACACAGCTAGGTGGCATCATGTGGACCCTCACCAGATCCTGATGCTACTGGCGCCTTGATCTTGGATCACCAGAACTGTGAGAAAGAAATTTCCGTTGTCCATCGCACCCTGTCTATGGCATTTGGTTCTAGCAGTCCAAATGGACTGAGATGTACAGGGAAACACATTATAGCTGTTCCCTTGTGTTTTGTTTTTCTTCTTTACTCTTATGTGGATACAATTTATTCATATTGCTAGGAGGTTGTACATTCACACTGGTTGTGCATGTGTGCACGTAATATTCGGATGTAGCATAACCTACCTATGTTCATGAATGGACTTTTGGTCAGTTTCTGGTGGAGGGTAGTTATGGACAGTGCTGCTATGACATTGTCCTACCTGTCACCTGCTGTACTTTTGAGTATGTACCCGAGAGTGAAATTGCTTTGTGACGGAGTACACATGGCTACAATTTAGTAAATAACTATCAGTGCTTTTCAAAGTGATTTACCAGCTAACACTCCTGTTAGCAGCACGTGAGTTTCTTTGCTCCTCTCTGCCAAAATAGTCTTATCACATTTTAAAGTTTTGCCACTTTGCTAATGACATAGTGATCATCTCATTTTGGTCTTAATTTATATTTTTTCCAATAATGATAAGGTTCAGTGTCATTTCACTAACTATTTAGATTTCTTCCTTTGTGGAGTGACTGTTTAAATCTTCTATTTGTTGTGTTGCCTGTCTTCTGTTGTTAATCTGTGTGTGAATTTCTTTCGTGTCTGTTCTCAACATTAATCTCTCTCTCTTTTTTTTTTGTACTGGGGATTGAACCTAGGAGCACTTCACCACTGAGCCACATCCCCAGCCATTTTTATAGTTTATTTCGAGACAGGTTTTGTTAAGTTTCCAAGGCTGGCCTTGAACTTTTGATCCTCCTGCCTCAGCCTCCCAAGTTGCTGAGATCGCAGGCATACACCACTACACCTGGCAGTGCTAATCCTTGGTGGGTTGTGTATGTTGCTGATTTTATCTCCTACTCTGTAGCTTGACATTTTATTCTTTCAGTAACCAAAATTTCTTAATTGCAGTGAAATCAAATTTATTGGTCTTTTCCTTTGTGGTTTATACATTTTTGTATCCTGTTTTAAAAAATCCATACACCATAGTCATAAATAGATTCTCCTATATATCCTTATAAATATGCCTTTCAAGTTTATATCTTTAATCCAACTGAAACTTATTTATACATTTTTCTTTTAATATGTCACAAGTTTCTTTCCAGTGTATAGTGATTTATCATGTTATTTTTGACAACTGCAGATTTGCCCAATTTGTGTTTGATGAACATTTCTACTATTTATTTGTCAAGAAAAATACTGCTATAGTGCTTATATATATATATATATATATATATATATATATATCATATTTTTTTGCTGCTTCTTCTTTTTTTTGTTTGGTTTGGTACTGGGGATTGAACCCAGGGACACTCTACCATTGGGCTGTACCCCTAGCCCTTTTTATTTTTTTTATTTTGAGACAAGGTTTCACTAAGTAGCTGAGGCTTGCTTTGAACCTGCGATCCTTCTGCCTCAGCCTCCTGAGTAGCTGGAATTACAGTCCTGGGCCACTGTGTCTGGCTTATATGTGTATCTTTGAGTATATGTGCTAGTATTCTATAGTTGAGATTTCTTGCAATAAGATTACTGGTCAGAAGGTATACTCATTTAAAATCATTATTGGTACTGCCAAATTTATTTCCATCAAGAGTATATAAGGCGGAGGGGCTGGAGTGGTGGCTCAGCGGTTACAGCGCTTGCCTGGCTTGCACAAGTACTCGAGTTCAAACCCCAGCACCACGTACACAATGAAGTTTCAGAGCAACGAAGCCATGTGAAAAAAACTAAATAAAAATTGATTCTCTCTGTCTCTCTCTTACTGTCCCCTCTTTCTTTAAAAAAAAAAAAAAAAAAAGGCGGGGCTGGAGCCATGGCTCAGGGGTTACAGCACTGGCCTGGCTTGCGTGAGAACGTGAGATTGAACCCCAGCACCACATACACAACAAAGTGTCGGAGGAACGAAGGCCATGTGAAAAACTAAATAAAATTAATTGATTCTCTCTCTCTTTCACTGTCTCTCTTTCTTTGGGGGTGGGGGAAGTATATAAGGGCCAGGCACAGTGGCACATGCCTGTAATCCAAGCAGCTCTGGAGGCTGAGGCAGGAGGATCCAAGTTCAAAGCCTCAGCAACTTGGTGAGGCCCCAAGCATCTTAGCGAGACCCTGTCTCGAAATAAAAAAATAAAAACTGGCTGGGGTTGTGGCTCTTGATAATTCTTAAAAACTGCTAGACTAGTTGGGTGTGTTGGCCCAGGCCTGTAAACCCAGCTACTCGGGAGGCTGAGGCAGGAGATTATGAGCACAAGGTTAGTCTGGGCAACAAGACAGAATCCCATTTCAAAAAGGAAAATAAAATAACCCATACTAGATTAGGGAGGAATCAGATTCTGATTGACTCTTAACGCCTGTGTCATCTTCAGAAATCAACAATCAGATCCTTTTTTTTTTCTTTAAAGAGAGTCAGCGAGAGAGAGAGAGAGAGAGAGAGAGAATCAATTTTATTTAGTTTTTCATGTGGCTTTCGTTGCTCCGAGACTTCGTTGTGTACATGGTGCTGGGGTTTGAACTCAGGTCCTCACGCATGCCAGGCAAGCACCATAACGGCTGAGCCACCACTCCAGCCCCAACAATCAGATTCTTATAGCCCCTTCTTCTACCACTTGGAAAGCATTGAAATTTTAAAATTTAGGAATCCGGTTAGCCGTTTCTAGTACCAGGGTGATGGTCCCTTGCTCTTCTTTTGACCCATTTCTCCACAGGTTACCGTGGAATACACAGGCTGAAACGTGTGCATGTCCTGGCCTTCGTTTCCACCTCCCACCTATTCTCAACCTTCAACCCTGGTGACTGCACAGGAGTGACTCTGGTTTAAGGAAGGTCGGCTCCTTGAAACTTACTGCGTTTCTTCACGTTGACTGTCGAGTGATCGCAGGGACACTGCTTCTTTGGCAGCCTGGACATTGTCCCGAGTTTTCTTTTAGAGGCTCTCAGGAACCAATCTGGAATAACAGGTTGCTGCTCAGACAAGAGGATCCGAAAGCGGGAGACGGCCGGGCTTTCCTTGCCGTCTTCCAAGCCTTCTGTTCCCTTTCTTATACTGCAGCGGGGTGGGAAGAGGGGTCAGCATAGAACAGCTGGAAACGGCAGGGTACTTGAACACCGGGATTTCTGAGTTGTTTTTCCTGACCTCTATGGACTAGGAACTTGGTGGCAGGTTTAGAGGGGGGCATCACAGGGAAGAACACAGAATGAACAGCAAAACCTAGGTGTTATCTTTTTTTTTTTAATGGGTGCATTATAGTTATACATAATAGTTGGGTTTATTTTGATAAAAATCACATATGCATGTAGGTGTTCCTTTTTGAGGGCTGCAGTAAACTTGGGCAAGCCATTTTGCCTCTGTTTTCATTTTTTTCCTGTGAAATAAGTCTCAGACTAGGATACAGGATGCTTTTGGAAAGCTGTGAAAATATGAAAATCCTTTTGGTGGACTGGAGTGGTTTGCCTGGCATGCGAGAGAAGCCAGGTTTAAACTCTAGCACCACATATAAAACTGTGTCAGAGAAACAAAAACCAGATGAAAAAATAAATAAAACTGATTCTCTCTTTCCCTCTCATTCTCTTAAAAAAAATCTTTAAAAAATCCTTTTGGAAGGCAGCCCTAGATTTTTAGGGGACGGGGAAGAGGATAGCCTGAGGCTGGGCCAGCTCGCCCCTAGTCCTTGGAGGAGTCTTTCTTGCCTGAAACTTAGAAAGAAAGCAGGCTTGGGTGCCGCAGCCGGTGGGCTACAGAGGTCAGCTCCAATGACATCTGCCCTGGTCTCAGGGGCTCAAGGGAGAGAGCTGGGGTCCTTGTGGTGCCAGTGCTGAGATACTGACCTTTGCATTCACATTCTTGAACGCCTTCCTGGAGCCGCCTCACAGAAACCTGGCGTTGGGCCCGGTGGCCTCTGGTGTCCCCTGTCAGAAGGAAATAGGTCACTTCCAGGTGCGGGAAAAGGAAGGGGCCAACAGAAATTGTCCCTAGCATTGTGCTACCTAGGTCAAGTAGTTCCATTTCTCCTCCTTGTTTACTTTGGGGATCTAGGGAACTTCAAGAGAGGAGGTTTTTTTTTTTAAATTTAATTTTTCATCTGGCTTTTGTTTCTCCAACACTTAGTTGTATATGAGGTGCTGGGGTTCGAACCTGGGTCCTTGCACATACCAGGCAAGCGCTTTAACCACTGAGCCACCATTCCAGTCTAAGAGAAGTGTTTTAAATAGATAAAAGAGTGAGGTTTAAAATGTGGCCTAAAGGGGTTGGAGTAGTGGCTCAGTGGCTATGGTGCTTGCATGGCATGCACGAGGATGCGAGTTCCAACCCCGGCACCACATACACAACGAAGTGTCTGAGCAATGAAAGCCACATGAAAAACTAAAAATGAAACTGATTCTCTCTCTTTCTCTCTCTCACTGTCCCTCTCTCTTTAAAAAAATAAAATATGGCCTAAAGAATAGCTTATTTGAAGGTAGGTGAAGAAAGAATGGCCTCTGAATGGAAGAGAGGACAAAAGATGGGGGGTCAAGACTGTAACCTTCGGGTTGGGATTTAGCTCAGTGGCAGAGCGCTTGCCTAGCATGCGCAAGGCCCCGAGTTCGGTCCTCAGCCCTGAAAAAAAAAAAAAAAGACTGTAACCTTCTTCTTGTCCCCATGTTAAAATCTTCATGACTGAAGGAGTGAAAGCATATTATTCCATAGACCAAATTTCCATCAGACCGCCAAATCATGGTATTAGAACTCACAATTCAAGTTCAAACTATAAAAGGATGGTTTTGCATTTGTTCCTCTGGAACAAATACACTCCTTCCTCTTTGGGCCTCTATCCAAGCTGATTTTATTTTGATATTTTACATATTTGAGACAGGGTCTTGTTATATTGCCTGGGTCGACCTTGAACTCCTGGGCACAAGCAGTCCTCCCGCTTCAATCTCTCAGATAGGTGGGACTACTATGCCATGTGCCACTACGCCAGGCTTTCAAATGCTTTTATGACATTCACTTGAAATTCTGAGGTTAGAACTGAGCCCAGAAGACATCCTCCTCTGTACAGTGATTTTTTATGTTTCCTATCAGAATCAGTTATGCCTTCATGTGGTTCCCTTTGTATTTGAGTGCAACTCAAACTCCCTCCAGTTATAGTTCGTTGTTTGAAATCTGTTAGAACTGAACTGTGTCCCTCCAAGTCCATAGGTGGAGCCTTAATCTCCAGCATCTCACAATGACTGTGTTTGGAGACAGGGCCTTTAAAGAGGTGACTAAGTTAAAAGCAGGTTGTGTGTTGGGCCCTGATTCACTGGCTGATGTCCTTTTTTATTTTTTAAAGGGAGAGAGGGAGGGTGAGAGAGCAAGAGAAATGAGACAAAGAGAGAATCAATTTTATTTAGTTTTTCATCTGGATTTCATTGCTCTGACATTTTTTTGTGTATGTATGCTGGGGTACGAACCCGGGTCCTCATGCATGCCAAGCAAGTGTGATACCGCTGAACCACTGCTCCAGCCCCTGACTGATGATGTCCTTTTAATATGAGATTTGGACACACACACACACACACACACACACAAAGACCCCAGGGATGTGTGCGCACAGAGGAATGGATAAGCAAGGATACAGTAAGAAGGTGGCTATCATGAACTGAATGTTTGTGTCCCTGTAAAGTCCATAAGTTGAAATCCTAAAACCCAGTGTATTAGGATGTGGGGTCTTTGGGAAATAATTAGGTCATGAAGGTAGAGCCCTCATGAATGAAATTAGTGCCCTTAATTTTTTTTTAAAGAGAGAGGGACAGTGAGAGAGAGAGAGAAAGAAAGAATCAATTTTTTAATTCAGATTTTCATGTGGCTTTTGTTGCTCCAATACTTTGTTGTGTACGTGGTGCTGGGGTTTGAACCTACGTCCTTGTGCATGCCAGGCAAGCGCCGTAAATGCTGAGCCACTGCTTCAGCCCCAAATTAGTGCCCTTATAAAACAGACTCCAGAGGTTTCTTTCATTCTTTCTGCCATGTGACGATATGAGAAGCTGGTTCTGTACGTCCTGGAAGAGGACCCTTATCAGAACCCAATCGTACTGACACTCTGATCTCAGAAATCCTACCTCCAGAACTCTGAAATAGATTCCTGTTGTTTATAAGCCACCAGTCTATGGTGATTTGTTGTAGCAGCCCAAACTAAGACGGCAGCCATTCGCAAGCCAAGGAAAAGGCCTCAAAACAGATCAAACCTGTTGAAACCCTGATCTTGGATTTCCAGCTTCTAGAACTGGGAGAATAAAAATTTCTGTTTAAGCCACTCAGTTCATATTTTGTTATGATGGTCCTAAAACAAAACCTCTCTCCTTCACTAGACAGAACCAACAGTCAGTAGTCATTCAGCAACATAGTTCCTGGCCTGCGGTAAGCATTTGGTAAATGTTTATTCAATAATTGGATGGACAAGTTGTTTGGAGAGGGCCCTTAGAGATCTTCTGGACCAACTCAGGTCCCTGTTTCCCAGACTTGTGCCCTTTCCACTACACAGACGGAGGGTGTTACATCATTTCCCCAAGTGCTAGTTTTCAAATGTCCTCATGTGCTATTTAAAGTGCTGTGAAAATAAACAGGCTTAGCCCCTGCTGTCTGAACTTTTCTAATATTTCACTCTTGCATGACCTCTACTCCTAGATCCAGAGAAAACCCACAGAAGCAAGAAGGAATCTTGGAGATTGTTTAGTTGGATTCCTTCATTGAGGAAGTTTTTCTTCTGAATGTACGATAACTATATTGGAGAAACTTTAGAAGTATAACAAAAGAAATAAAAAACTCATTGTTCTTACTATTGGTATTTTGGTGTTACCCGTATGTGGTTTTCTTCATATAGGGATAACCACAGCACATGAACAGATTTCTACCCCCCATTCTTCATAAAGCTTGATTCTATGTCACCTTCATAATAGACATTTTTTAAATTCATTTTTATTAGTTAAAAAATAGACTTATGTTTAGGAGGGAGTCATTGTCATACAATCAAGAACAAATGTGTAATGACAGAGGCTGATGCCATTCCATGGTTTCCCCCCTTGGGTTCCCAATGGTCCCATGTTACCCCCTATTTAACCCCGGTGTTAATTAGACTTCTCATGGAAGACGAAGGTTCCCCACTGGGTTGATTCCCCCATACTCCCTCCCTCCATCCTCCTCGATATCCTACTTATCCCCTCCCCCCTTCTTGCCACCTTCCCATTGTCCCCAAGCATCATAGGCAAGCTTCCCCTTGCTTGTGTAAAATTTCATACATGTTGAGGTTATTATTAGTTTGGCAATCTGCACATTAGACATTTTTTTAAAGAGAGGAGGACAGAGAGAGAGACAAAGAGAGAGAGAATCAAATTTTATTGAGTTTTTCACATGACTTTCATTGCTCTGACACTTAGTTGTGTACACGGGTGCTGGGGTTTGAACCTGTGTCCTCATGCATGCCGGATAAGCACCATAACTGCTGAGCCACCACTCCAACCCCCATAATAGACATTTTAATTTAAACATACACTGCAGCAAGTGTATGTTTTCCAAATTATTTAAACATACATTTAAACATACACTGCAGCAAGTGTATGTTTTCCAAATAATTTAACTGGTCTCCCATTGCTGAATATGTTAGGTTATTTTATTTTTAGATATTGATAAAGTTCTTCATTCTTATAACCCTTCCTAAATTTTGGATTTTTTCCTTGGGAAAGAAAATAAAAATATCTCTTTGGAAGAGAGTTCTCAAAGTGGAATTACTGGTCAAAAGTTAAGAACAGTTTTTGTTTTTTCTTTTTTTTAGTTTTTGTTTTTTCTTTCCCTTCATGGGGATAGAATCCAGGGGTGCTCTACTGCTGAGATACATCCCAGCCCCTTTTATTTTTTTATGTTGAGACAAGGTCTTTGTGAGTTGCTTAGGGCCTAAGTTGCTAGGGCTGGCCTTAAACTTGTGTGTGATCCTCCTGCCTCAACCTCCCAAGTAGCTGGGATTACAGGTAAGTGCCATTGTTCCAGACTTATGATTTTTGATATTATCAAATTGCTTTCAAAAGGGCTATAAAAATGAACTACATCAGGCTAGAGCAGTGGCTCAGCAGTTACGGCGCTTGCCCGGCATGTGCAAGTACGTGAGTTCAAACCCCAGCACCACGTACACAACAAAGTCTTGGAGCAAAGAAAGCCACGTGAAAAACTACATAAAATTGATTCTCTCTGTCTCTCTCTTGCTCTTTCTCACTGTTCCTCTCTCTTTAAAAAAAATTTAACTGTATCACTGTCTCCTTTGTTTTCTGATGGGGAAACTGAGTCCCAGAGACAGCAAAGGAAATGCACAAGTTCACAAAGGTCATAGCGACACATTTGGGTCAAACCCAGACGCGAGATCCTTGGTCTGTTCTCCTTGTGGCCCTAACACTAGTTTCATGCAACTGAAAACGAAGCTGCTCAGAAGTGTCACATTCTGCCTTCCAAACCTCAGGGCTGTCTTCATGATTGTTTCTAGCTGTCAATAGCACCTTGACTACTATCCATTCCACGCTTTTCCTCTAAATTCATTTCACCGAACAGCCTCATTATATGTGATATTATCTGGGAAACTGATGCATGCTTAGATTTTTTTCCCTAACATGCATAAAAACAAACATGTAATTATTGAAGTAAAAAAATACAAATTTATGTTCCACCTAAAATTAGTTTTGGGAAACAATGATACAGTGGAATAAACATAAGCTTTCTATCCAGATAAACCTGGGGTCAGCTACTGGCTCTGTCTTTAAACCAGATAGTCTTAGACAAGTCACTTCAATTTCTCTATTTTTGATTCCCTGATTATTAAAATGAGAAGTAGCAATATCCACTTTGCAGAGTTGTGAGGTCTACATGAGCTACTATGAGTGCCCAGTGCCCAGACAGACATCCAGTTCATAGTAGTTATTATTGTGGTAAATATTACTGTGACCTTCTAGTTATTTTTCAAAGATGGTGTCTGCGCTGGAATGTTAGGCTTATGGTTTTCTGCTGACAGGTATTTGTAAAGAAGTTACTTGTTAGTCATGGCACACACCTGTAATACCAACAACTTGGGAGGCTGAGACAGGAGGATCACAAATTTGAGGCCAGCCTCAGTAACTTAGCAAGACCCTATCTCAAAATAAAATATAGGGCTGGAGCAGCGGCTCAGCGGATACGGCGTTTGCCCGGCATGCTCAAATACATCGGTTCAAACCCCAGCACCCATGTACACAACTAAGCGTCAGAGCAACAAAAGCCATGTGAAAAACTGAATAAAAATTGATTCTCTCACTGTCCTTCACTCTTTAAAAAAACATATATATAAAAAAAGATGGGGACTTAGTGGTGAAGCATCCTTGGTTCAATCCCCAGTACCAACCCCCCCCCAAAGTTACTTGTTAGGATTTGTGGTACATCTGTCACTATTTTGATTTCCAAGTTCCACTGCATGATTGCTTTGTGATTTTAGATGACTTAGAGCAAGAAAGAGTCTTGGAGATTGTTTCTATGCCTCATTTACCAAATTCATAAACTGTGGGTAACAGTACATTCCCAGCTCTGTCCACTAGAGGGCCTAGAAGTAACCGCACCCTTTAGCAAAAGATGGACGGAGCACCCCTGTTTTACAAATGGCCTTCTTCCATGAAAGGGACCTGGGTTCCCCCCAGGACTGGCTGTTTATAGGACGTAGGCGAGAAAGTACAAGATGGGCCAAGAATATCTTGTAGTGTCAGAAGGTAAGGAACTGCTCAAAATATAATGGTGATATTAAAAGATCTCAAAAACTAATTTGAAGGAGCCCAGTGGTCAATCCAGGGACAATTTAAACAACATAACAAATAATGATAGTAATGGATTATAACCCATTAATATCCGTGAGTCCATATTGACACAAAGAAGATAATCGAATCGATAAGTAAAAGGAAGAGGAATAGCTCTTCTGTCTTCTTTTCTTTTTTATTTGTACTGGGGATTGAACCCAGGGGTGCTTTTCCACTAAGCTACATCCCCAGTCCCTTTCTTTTCATTTATAAAAAAATATATAGAGAGAGGGACATAGAGAGAGAGAGAGGGAGAGACAGAGGGAAACAGAATCAGTTTTTACTTAGTTTCTCATCTGGTTTTTGTTGCTGTGACACTGAGTTGTGGATTTGGTGCTAGGGTTCCATCCCGGGTCCTCGCGTGTGCCAGGCAAGCGCTCCAACCACTGAGCTACGGCTTCAGCACCCCCCATCCTTTTCTTTCTTTTTAATTTTGAGATGGGGTCTTGCTGCACTGAGGCTGGCATTGAAATTGTGATCCTCTTTCCTCAGTCTACCAAGTCTCAGAGTCACTGGGATTATAGGCATGCACCACAGTTCCTGGTGCTCTTTCTTTATTTCTTTTTTTAAAAAATATTTATTTATTTTTTAAAGGGAGAGGGACACTGAGAGAGAGAGCGAGAGAGAGAGAGCGTATCAATTTTATTTAGTTTTTCACATGGTCTTTGTTGCTCTGAGACTTCGTTGTGTATGTGGTGCTGGGGTTCGAACTCACGTGAACCCGTGTATTCCTGTTTGCCAAGCAAGCGCCTTAACCACTGAGCCACCGCTCCAGCCCCCCCATGCTCTTTTTTTTTTTAAAGAGAGAGGGACAGTGAGAGAGACAGAGAAAGAGAGAAACAACTTTATTTAGTTTTTCACATGGCTTTAGTTGCTCCAACACTTAGTTATGTCATGGTGCTGGGGTTTGAACCTGGGTCCTCGTGCTTGCCAGGCAAGCGCCGAAACCGCTGAGCCACCGCTCCAGCCCCCATGCTCTTTCTTACAGTAGAATTTTAATTACTAGCTGTAGAAGGAATGAAGGAAACAGAAAACCACTATTTGGTTCCTATCACAGTAATAATAGTTGTAGGCAAGAGTAATTAATGGACTAAAAATGATTGGGTAGGGCTGGAGCGGTGGCTCAGTGGTTATGGCGCTTGCCTGGCATTTGGGAGGATACAGGTTTGAACCACAGCACCATGTACACAACAAAGTGTTGGAGCAACAAAGGCCACATGAGAAACTTAAATAAAATTGATTCTCTTCTCTCTCTCTCTCTCACACACTGTCCCTCTCTCTCTTTAAAAAAATTACTGGGTAAAAGTATGATGAGGAGTAGGGTTTATTTGCATGGTCTTAGAGTATCTCTCCACAGGATACTTATTAATTACAAGGGGGGAAATCTTAACTTTACAGTAGGCAAAACTAGCAGACACAAGCTTACCCAGTGAGCATCAGCAGCAGTGAGAGACAGCAGCATCCGGGCTCTGCTCGGCTAGGGCACTGAGGGCACTTCACTTCTGTGCTGTTTGCCCTGTTATGGTTCGGATGTGTGCGTCCTCTGAGACACTCATGCTTTAGGCAGTGGGAATGTTCAGAGGTGAAGCGATTGGGTTATGAGAGCTGTAACCTCGTCCGCGGATTAACGATTCGAATGGACTTCTTACTAGTGGGGAAGCTGCAGGTGCGGCTGGAGGAAGTCAGTCACTGTGGGGACGGCTCTAACCATAGCTGGTGCCTGGCTCCCCTTCCTTCACCCGCCTTGGCTTCCCAGATGCCAAGAGCTGAGCAGCCTTCCTCCACCACACCCTTCCACCGTGATGCTGGTTCATCTCAGACCATGGCGTTAGGCCACCAGGGACCGAGACTTCTGAAATTGAGCCCCGTATAAACTTTTCCTCCTCTAAGTTGTTCTTGTCGGGTATTTTGGTCAGAGTGACAAAAAGTTGACTGACACAGGCCCCAAATGCATAACCTGAACTTAGTTATGAGGCAACACTGGATAAACCCAAGCTGGGGACAGTCTAAAACCATCTGCCCAGTATTCTTCCAAAAGGTATCAAGGTGTGAAAGATAAGAAAAGACTGAAAAACTACCCTAGGTTGGAGGATACCAATGAGACGGAGCAGTTATATCCAGTGTAGGATCCTGGATCCAACTCTGGACTAGAGAAAGGACATTAGCGGGATGATTAGCAAAACTTGAATGTGAGTTAGGGGTTGGGGATTTAGCTCAGTGGCAGAGCGCTTGCCTAGCATGCGCAAGGCCCCGAGTTCGGTCCTCAGCCCTAAAAAAACAAAAACAAAAACAAAAAAACACTTGAATGTGAATTAGTTAATATTAAAGTATCAGTGCCATCTTCCTAGTTTTTTGTTTTCTTTGTTTTTAAAGAGAGAGGATGGGCTGGAGCAGTGGCTTAGGGGTTGCAGTGCTTGCCTGGCATGTACAAAGACGCAGGTTCGAACCCCAGCACCACGTACACAACGAAGTGTCAGGAGCAATGAAAGCCATGTGAAAAACTAAATAAAAAATTGATTCTCTCTTTCTCTCTCTCTCTCTCTTTCACTGACCCTCTCTCTCTTAAAAAGAAGAGAGTGAGAGAGAGGGACAGTGGCAGGAAGAATCAATTTAGTTTTTCATGTGGCTTTTGTTGCTCTGACACTTTGTTGTGTACGTGGTGCTGGGGTTCGAACCCACATCCTTGTCCACGCCAGGTAAGTGCCATAACTGCAGAGCCACCACTCCAGCCTCCTGTCCCTCTCTCTTTAAAAAAATAAAAATCAGGGCTGGAGCAGAGGCTCAGCAGTTTCGGTGCTTGCCTGGCAAGCATGAGGACCCAGGTTCAAACCCCAGCACCACATACACAACTGAGTGTTGGAGCAACTAAGGCCGTGTGAAAAACTAAATAAAGTTATTTCTCTCTTTCTCTGTCTCTCTCACTGTCCCTTGCTTAAAAAAAAAAAAAATCAAATAACCACATCCAGGCTTAGCATGCTTTCTATAGCAGAGAGGAGAAAAAAGAAATGTAAGAATACATGAGAATATTAGGAAATAGATTGCTTCTAACAACAGAATATTCACTTCTTATACCATTAGTTAATTACAGACGTGTGTAAAGCAGTCTTGCATTGCCTGGCGCAGTGGTGCACGACTGTAATCCCAGCTACTTGGGAGGTTGAGGCAGGAGCCACAAGTTCATGGGCAACTCCGGCAGACCCTGCTTCAAGCTAAAAAATAAAAAGTGCTGGGGGTGTAACTCAGTGATAAAGCACCGCTGGGTTCAATCCCCAGTACCAAACAAACACACACACACACACACACACACACACCCTCCTATGTACACGTACAGCATTAACTCATTCTGTCTCTGTATTTTTTTACTTTCTATTTCTCATATTTTCAAAATACAAATGCTTTTATTTTAAACGTAAAATCAGATTTTCTTTTGAGGATTTTTCTGGAGAGTGTGGGTGTCATTTCTTCTGTCCATGATTGGCAGAGGCTTCTGCAGCGCGAAACTGCTTGGCTGGAAGCAGGGCTGGAGCTAGGCCCTGCCCAGCACGTGTGGTTTGTGATGGTGGCTTTGTGAGTTAGGAACTATATTACAAATTGCACTCAGCCCATTACTGACCTCTTTGTAGATGAACATGTTAGATCATTCAATCTTCACAACAAGTCCAAGGGATAAGTGTTATTTTATATGTTTTATTATTATTATATTTGGTACCAGGGATTGAGCCTAGGGATGCTCAACCACTGAACCACATCCTCAGCCCTTTTTATTTTTTATTTTGAAATACGGTTTCACTAAGTTGCTTAAGGCCTCTCTTAAGTTGCTGAAGCTGGCTTTGAATTCATGATCCTCCTGCCTCAGCCTCCCCAGACTGCTGTCTCTCTTGCTCTCTCTCTTTGTCTCTCTCTGCCCCCCTTTCTCTCTGTTTTAAAGGGAGAGTGAGAGGGCTGGAGAGGTGTCTCAGCAGTTAAAGCGCTTGCCTGTCATGCTCAAGGACATGAGTTCAAACCCCAGCACCACGTACACAATTAAAGGGCCAGATGGAAAAACAAATAAAAATTGATTCTCTCTCTCTCTCTCTGTCCCTCTCTCTTAAAAAGGGACATAAAACTGTGTTTTAATATGGTAATTGAGGCTCAAAAAACTTAAATGACTCATCCAGGGTTGCAAACTGAATGGCAGAGTCAAGATTTGGATGTGGGTCCTCCTGATTCGAAGGCTGAATCTAAATGTAGCTAGCTAGGTTAAAGAACTATTGGTATAGCGCCGTAATTCTCGACTAGGGGTTGTTCCCCCCACCCAACAGGAGACATTTGGCAATGTCTGGAGGTATTTTTAGCTTTCTTAACTGGGGGAAGGGGCTACTCTTGGCGTCTTGTGGGTAGATGTCAATACATAGAACAGCCTCCCCCAGCAAAGAACCGTTCAGCCCCAAATGTCAATAGAGCTGCTATCAGACCCTGGTGTAGAGTCTTAAAAGGGTAACAGTTTGAACTTGGAAACCAGAGGACTTGGCTAATATTTACTGAGCACAGTGCTGGGTGATGTGAGGGATCTGGAAACAACATACCTGCTGTGCTATCAAGGAGGTTAGAGTCTAGAAGGCCAGCGGACAGGGGGCATGAGCAACTTTGAACATGGGGCAGAATATGCTAAGTGAAGGGGGTCCGGTTAGGATGAGCATGCTCAGCGGGGGAGAGCCCGTGTCCACCTGGTTGAGGGAGGAATTAAGGGAGGCTGTGGGGAGGAGATGGTGTGGAGCTGGATACGTGATCAGAGTTGAGCAGGAATGAAAATGCAGGACCTGATCAGCGAGCAGCTCGCAGGCCAGTTTGGGTAGAGCATGGAGTAGAGAGGAGGGCTGGAAAAGCAGGTTGGGATTTTAGAGCTTTGAACCTCGGCTGAAGAATGCTCAGGGAACAAGCTATCTTACCTCAAAGTAGCCCTGGGGACAGGATGGTACGCTGGAGAAGAAATATGCATAGGGACTAGCTCTCTTGTGTGCAAAGGACTGGACCACTGAGGGTGTGGTGAAAACTGGAACGGAATCAGGACAGCTGAGCCAAAGGTCTGCTTCCCAACAGGGCTTGGTATGACTGAAACTCTGGGGACGCCTGGTGGCAAGAGTTTTCCGCTTGATCATATTACCATTCAATGGCATTAAACATTGTTGGTGGCCTATCTAGGGTGGTTAAAAAGCACAGGACTCCTTTACCTTCCGTGAATGCATACTTCCCTCCCTTCCGTGCCCACCTACCACAGCCACGCAGTGTGGCCCTGGGAAAATTTATTACTTTTCTGGAAATGGAGTTGGGGGAGAAGATAAGGGAAAAATCTTGGTTGAGATTTTGTGTGTGTGTGTGTGTGTGTGTGTGTGTGAGAGAGAGAGAGAGAGAGAGAGAGAGAGGGACTTTTTTTCTTTTTGAACCCAAAAGTACTTTACCACTGAACTATACTTGGTTGAGATTTTGTGTGTGTGTGAGAGAGAGAGAGAGAGAGAGAGAGACTTTTTTCTTTTTGTACCCAAAGGTACTTTACCACTGAACTAGACCACCATCCCTTTATTTTCTTTGGTTTTGTTTTATTCTGGTACAAGGGACTGTACCCAGGGGCACTGAACCACTGAGCCACATCCCCAGCCCGGTTCATTTTTTAATTTTGAGACAGGGTCTCGCTGAGTGCTTACAGCCTTGAGGCTGGCTTTGAACTCGGAATCCTCCTGCCTCAGCCTCCTGAGCCACTGGGATTTCAGGTGTGTGCCGCCAAGCCTGGACAGCACTTTTTATTTTATTTTATTTTTTAATTTTAAGACAGGGTCTCACTAAGGTGCCCAGGTTAGCTTCGAACTTAAAATCCTCCTGCCTCAGCCTCCAGAGTAGCGGGATTACAGGTGTGTGCCACCGTACCTGGCTTTACAATATATGTTTTAACTCTCACAACACCCTGTGGGCGTAAGTACTGTTTTCACCTTTTGTAAACAAGGAAACTGGCCCTGAGGAAGGCTAACATTCCCCCAAATCTTTGTAGCAAAAGGAGCTACATTTTAATGCGAGGGTGGCCTATGTTGCCACATTTTCTTCCCCCGTTCCCCCTTCAAGGAAAGCTATTCTTATTTACCTGAGTTTGGGCTACTGGAGACCATGGACACCAGCATCAGGGGCAGCAACAGGAGGAGGGACAAGATCAGAATCTTCATGGTGGCTGTCGGTGGTGCTGGAAGTTGCTTGCCAATTTGCTGCAGGTTTCCCGTTAGAGGCTCCCAATTCCTCGGGATGGTTCAGGCGCAGTGGTCAGCTTGGTGGTCCGTGCTTTAGTCCCAGGCCAGTGTTCCCACGAGAGGTGAGAACAGGAAGCGCAATGTAGCCCTTGCCCTTAGATAACAGATTGGACCAGGTGCTTTATGGGAATCTGGGAGGTAAAACTGGTCAAACAAAAGTAATGCAGCATTCTTCAGAGCATAAGTGACCGATGACTTGGCAGCAGTACCTGTTCCTTCCGGTCCTCCTTCTTGCCTCCCCACCCCATAGCGTGTTCTGATTTCTCCCTCAAGACTTGTTTCTTTTTTGAATTTCCTTATACCTCTCAGCCGGGAAAGTGGATACTAAGGGTTGGCAAAAGAGGATGACACGGTCAGTTTCCCTTCTGTCCTTCCCACTTCTGTCCTTGAAGAGGGATCAGCAATGGGTGTGCCATTGCCTGGGCAGGTGTCCCATTCTGTTTCCAGTTCCCTCCAGTTGTTTAGTTGTGTAAGGTGATCAGGATTGAGAAGAGGCTTCCTGGCCCCCAATGCTGCCCCCAGGCCTCACTGCTCACCGGGAAGATGGCTACGGCTCACTTGCTCCAGTCTAAAGGACAGGGACCTTCACTGCTTCAGGCCGAAGAGGGTTTAAGAAGCCGTAGTCACAGGAGGGAAGGAGCCTTTAAAGTGTGCTTGCCCAGGCAGCTGGGGCTCTTGGCTCCAGACCTTGCTTTCTTTTCTCTCTCTCTCTCTTTCTTTCTTTCGGGACAGTGAGAGACAGAGAGAGAGAGAGAATCAATTTTATTTAGCTTTCCATGTGGCTTTCGTTGCTCCAACACTCTGTCGTGTATGTGGTGCTGGGGTTTGAACTCGTGTTCCTGTGCATGCCAGGCAAGCAGGTTAACTTCAGAGCCACCGCTCCAGCCCCCAGACCTTGTTTTCTTAAAATAAGAAAGTTAATAATACTTGTTGTAAACACTAAGGATTGCTGTGTTAGTGACTTTCCATTACTGTGACACAGTCAGCTTTGAGGAGGAAAGTCTTCCTGTGGCTCCTAGGCTCAGAGGTTCCAGTTCATGGCTGGTGGTCCTGTTGCCTCTGGGCCTATGGAGAGGCAGTGGTACGTGGTGGAGGAAAACCGCCTGGCTGGCCGAAGCACAGAAGAGACAGGAAGGGGCCAGGGTCCCAATGTCCTCTTCCAGGGCACTCCTAGAGAACTGACCTCTTTCCATTAGGCTCCACTTCCTAAAGGTTCCGCCACGGCCTGGCAGCTGAGCCTCTACCACCCGGGTCTGGGGGGACATTCACAATCCAGTCTAATAGTTGCACACGCTTGGTGTCTATTCCAGAGAGTTCAGGAACGTGTCAAGGAAAGAGGAGTGGCAGAGGGCAAATGCTGGGTGGTGTTTCCGGGGGCTGAAGGAGCAGTCCACAAACAAGTCCTCTCTGGGAGCCTCCAGGTTTGACTTTGTTTCCTCAAGAAGAGGGACGAGGCTCGGCGTGGGTCAAATCCTTTTTTATTCTTGTTAAATCATTTCCACCCCCTCAGTTTTCAAATTACCCTGGCCTGTTAGGCAGTGGAAACTGTCCTAAAGTTGAAGGCTCTGTCTTGATCTGATACAAACCAGTGGTGTGGCTTCTTTCTGGAAATTCCAAAAGTGGTGTCCTGTTTTCGGGAGGCTCAAGTCTAACCAAGGGGATGGCATACTCTTCACAAAACCCAGAGACAGAAGTGGAATCAACTCTAACAGGTGGCTGAAGTTCACGGGGGACTGAGAGGGACTCTGTCCGGTGGCATTTGATCTAGGTCTTTCCGTGGAGGGTAGAATGTGGGTTGGAGGGAAGCAGTGGAGAAAGGTGCACAGGATGTCAATCTACAGCCACTGGAGCTGGGGCTAATTGGACGTGGTTCTTTGAGGGCAGTGGCTGTTGACTGCCAATTTCCATATTCTCAGGCTCACTCAGGGCCCAGTGGGAGTAATCTACAAATATGTGTTGTGGGAGTAATCTACAAATATTTGTTGAATGGAATGATAGTTACGTAACCTCTAAACTACGTTGGAAAGTGTATGGAAGTACAATTCATTAGAAGAGGGAGAGAGAGAGAGAAAGAGAAAGAGAGAGAGGGAGAGAATCAACTTTATTTAGTTTCTCTGTGCCCTTTGCTGCTCCGACACTCTGTTGTGTACATGGTGCTGGGGCTCGAACCTGTGTCCTGGCGCTTGCCAGCCAATTGCCAAAACCGCTGAGCCACCGCTCCAGCCCCAAGGGAGAAAATCTTACTTGTAGATGGCCATGTGCGCACATGGAGCCTGGCAGGGACGCTGGGCTTTCCTTGCGGAGCTATCAGTCAGCCCACGCTCCTCAGGCCGTCCTCAGTCTGTTTACTCCTGTTCTCCCAGTCCCTAGCTCCCTGTTAGTTCTGTCTGGTTTTCCCCTTCATGGATCTGGGGTTCAGGATACCACGGGAGGGGACTTTGGGTCCTTCATGTATATAAGACAAATGGCAAACCTCTGCTCGACGCTGTGGTGCAGACCTCAATCCCAGCTCCTCAGGAGGCTGAGGCGGGAGGATCACAAGTTCAAGGCCAGCCTGGGGAACTTAGCAAGATGTTGTCTTGAAATAAAAAATAAAAAGGACTGGGGACAGAGCTCTGTTGTTGGACACCACGGGTTCAATCCCTAGTACTACCAACCCTCCTCCCCACGCACGCACTTCTTATAGCCCATCTTGGGAACATTTTTGGGTCCAAAATGTCCCTCTGACTTAAAAAAAGTGAAAGAGAGGGGAGAGACAGAGAGAAACAATTTTTTATTTAGTTTTTTTTTGTGTGGCTTTATGTTACTCTGACACTTCGTTGTGTACGTGGTGCTGGGGTTTGAACCTGCGTCCTCGCACATGCCAGGTAAGCACCATAACCGCTGAGCCACCGTTCCAGCCCCCTCTCCCTGACTTGTAAAGGTCTGCTCTCCAGAAGAAGGAAGATGATAAGTAGGGAGAAACTGCCACTCTGCCTCGGTTTTTGGTTTCCCCATTCTACACTGACCCTTGGCAAACAAAGAATATTTGTTGATGGACTTCCTGCTTCATGTTGCCCTCACTCATAGTTAATCAGTAAAGGCTGGAGCATCTGGCATGTGCCTCGCATTTGCTAGATGTTGGATCCTGAGAAGAGCAAGGGTGGATGCTGTCTCTGAGGAGCTCCCACCACAGTCTGCAGACCTAGGGAGAAGTGTTCTACCTGCCCCACTTTACAGAAGTAGAAGTTAAAGGCAGGGAAGTCTAAGCCACTTGCCAGACCTTGTCTCAAAAAATAAAAAGGGCTAGGGATGTGGTTCAGTGCTTAATGCCTCTGGGTCCAATCCCTGGTACTGAATAAATAAATAAAACTAAAATAAAGTGCAGGATTAGTTCAGTGCCATTAATCAGTCTCAAAGCTGCAGCATGAAAACACAGGTTGCTAGGTTTTCTGTTAGTGTGCAGCAACCTAAAGGCTGCATGTGCAAGCGTGCTGAGTCCTAATAGGAAGAGCATATTCAGAGGGCACCCAGGGCCGCACCGCCCTGATGAGCCAGAAAGAGATGCTCAACCTAATAGTGACCACAAAAAGGACCATCTGTTACACCTATGTTCCCTCTCTCTCTCTCTCTTCTTTTTTTTGGTTTGTCTTTTCACTTTGAGCTTGAAAGGAGGAAAACTGAACCAAGAAAAAAAAGGGTGGAAGATTTTTCACGGGAGATTAATGACATGGGGGGAAATGCAGCGCTTACATCTGTCATCGCGTTTCTCAGGGAACTGTAGGCGTCTGACTATGACCTGGGCTCCCTCCATGGCCTGGGGCTCTGTGAGGTCAGGCACCGGTTCTGTTTCCTCTGTGTTGCTTCCACGCACAGGCGCTGATAAATATTTCTTTCTTTCTTTATTTATTTTTTTCCTTTAAAGAGAGAGGGACAGCGAGAGTGACAGACAAAGAGAGAAACAACTTTATTTAGTTTTTCACATGGCCTTCGTTGTTCCAACACTTAGTTGTGTACGTGGTGCTGGGGTTTGAACCCGGGTCCTTGTGCTTGCCAGGCAAGCACCGAAACCACTGAGCCACCGCTCCAGCCCCTGATAAATATTTCTTTTTAAAAAAAATAAAACCGAGCAGGGCTCAGTGGCACACATCTGTAATCCCAGCGTCTCTGGAGGTTGAGGCAGGAGGAGGGCAAGTTCAAAGCCAGCCTCAACAACTTAGCAAAGCCCTAAGCAAATTAGTGAGACTTGTCTAAAGCAAAAAACAAAACAAAACAATAGCAAAACAAAACCGAAATGGTCTGGGGATGTGGCTCAGTGGTTAAGGCGCTTGCCCGGCATGTGCAAGTACATGGGTTCAAACCCCAGCAACCCACATACACAGGTAAGTGTCAGAGCAATGAAAGCCATGTGAAAAACTCAATAAAAGTTGATTCTCTCTGTCTTTCTCTCTCTCACTGTCCTTCTCTCTTTAGAAAAAAAAAGAGAAGCATACACCTAGGGACTGGAGTCCTGGCTTAGCGGTTACGGCGCTTGCATGGCATGTGCATATACGCGAGTTCAAATCCCAGCACCACGTACACAATGAAGTCTCGGAGCAACGAAAGCCACATGAAAAACTAAATAAAAATTGTCTCTCTCTCTCTCTCACTGTCCCCTCTTTCTTAAAAAAAAAAAAAGAAGAAGAAGAAGAAGAAGCATACACCTACACAGGCATGGGTCAACTGAGCGACAGAAGTAGGGGCAAAAATCACTCTCCCCAAATCAGCTGATGTGGTATTTGGCTTTCTGAATGTGAGTGTAGTGCAGAATGGGAACCAAGTTGTCCTGCGGCTCTGCTGGCCTGGTTGGAACACTCCTCGCATCCAGTTTCCGCTCTGGTTGCCACACTGCCCTTGCCGATGGGCTTCCGACGACATCATGTGGAGAACAGCCGAGTGAAGGGCACGGATGGCACGTGGTGGTTGTTTGCAAGTATTGGAAGGTTTGTTGTACGAAGAGGCATTAGGTTTATTTTGGTGCCAGCAGAGGGTAGGACGAGTGTTGGTGAAGTCTGCGTCAGACACATTTGGCTCAGGAAGAAAAAGCTGTCACGGGAAAGTAAGTTTCCTTGGAAAATCAGGTGTTTCCTAGCAGAGTTCAGGAGGGGCTGGGACTGAAAATGCTTTTCTTTTGGAGGGAATGGCACTGAAGATTGAAACCAGGAGTGCTCCACCAGTGAGCCACATCCCAGGATCCCAGGTCCTTTTTTTGTTTTTTAATAATTTTTATTTTTGCATCTGGTTTTTGTTTTTCCTCCAGTTAGCTGTGTATGTGGTGCTGGAGTTTGAACCTGGGTCTTTGTTGCATGCCAGGCAAGCGCTCTATCACTGAGCCATCTCTCCAGCTCCCATCCCCAGTCCTTTAAAAATTTTTTTTTCCATCAAGACAGGGTCTTGATAAATTGTTGAGGTTGGCCTTGAACTTGTGATCCTTCTGCCTTGGACTCCCAAGTTACTGGGATTATAGGCTGTACCACTGTGCCCAGCTGTCACAGTAATTTTTAATGTTTCAAAGGCAGAGCTTGGTTTGGAATCCAGGTTTCTCTCTAATAACACATTATTGGGTATTGTAAAAACTGCCTTTTTGCTGGGTGAAGTGGCATAAGCCTGTAATCCCAGTCACCCGGGAGGCAGAGGCAGGTGGATTGCAAATCTGAGGCCAACCTTTGCAAATTAGCAAGGCCATAAACAACTTAGTGAGACAAAACAAAAAGTAAACCAGGCTGGGGGTGTTCAATGGTTAAGTGCCCCTCGGTTCAATCCTCGTTTAAAAAAAGTGACATTTGTCTCTGATGCAGGCTGAATTCAGTCTGTGGCAGCTACTCCCAGTTGTGGGCAATCATGATCCTCTTATCACACCTGTCCCTTGGATTGCACCTCAGGGCCACCCCCCTGCTCGCTTACCAGCTGAGAACAGAGTTAAGTGCATTTACTGGTCCTGGTCACAAGGTGGCAGCACCGCCCCATTGGTGCTTCCTAAGAACACAGCTTGGTTCTTGGCCGGTCTGAAAGAGGCTGCTAGGATTAGGACAAGGTACAAATGACACAGACAGGTAATTTCCCCCCTTCACTCTCCTGCCAACTCCTCCCTTCCTTTATAGTTAATATAGTGAGTTAAGTGCATTTACTGATCGTGGTCACAAGGTGGCAGCACCACCTCACCGGTGTTTCCTGAGAACATGGCTTGGTGCGGCAAGACCGAGAGGCTATTAGGGTTAGGAAACAGTGTCTGTTGTATTTATTTTTAATCTGGTTTTTGTTTTTCCGACATTTATTTGTGCATGTCGTGCTGGGGTTTGAACTCGGGCCCATCACGTATGCCAGGCAAGTACTCCAACCCCTGAGCCCCTTCTCCAGCCCTCCACTCAAGTATCTTTAAATACAGATTCTGATTCTTCTGGGGCCTGAGATTATTCATCTTTCTTGTTTTCTTTTTTTAAAAAACAAACTTGGAGTGTCGCTGGCCCCAAACTCCTGGGCTCAATGGATCTTCCTGCCTCAGCCTGCTGAATAGCTGGGACTAGAGACACATACTTACGCTGGTATTCTGCATTTCTTTCTTTCTTCTTTTTTTTTTTTTTGAGAGAGAGAGAGAGAGAGAAAGAGGGACAGTGAGAAAGAGAAAATCAGTTTTATTTAGTTTTTCATCTGGCTTTATGGTGCTGGGGTTCGAACCCGAATGCTCACGCATGCCAGGCAAGTGCTGTAACTGCTGAGCCACCGCTTCAGCCCCAGACGAGCCTATATTTCTCATATGCTTTTGGATCATGCATTGCTGCTGGTCAGAGGACTACATTTTGAATAGTAAAGCTTTAGAAATCTCCTGATTAGTTCTCACCGTGCCTGATTTAAGGATGAAGGCAGAAGGAAGTCTGCAGAGAGAATCTAAACTTGGCTAACAGCCGTGACTTTAGCACATGATTCATGCATTTAACTCCAGTTCTCATTCCATCATATTCTGTGGCCCCCTTTATGGTTAGTGTCACCTCCTTAGTTGAAGAATTCAAACCTCGCATTTTCAACATCTCTATTAGTCTTTGCTCAAGGGGTCACTTTGGTTACTCCCTTACTCAAAACCTTTAGCGGATCTTCTGTAATCAACCACAAGATAAAGATCAAATGTCTCTTTCTAATTTTCATGACCCTACAGCATATGGTCTGTTTTAGCAAGGTATCGAACTTCTCTATTTTTATTTTATTTTTGGTACTGGGGATTGAACCCAGGAGTGCTGAACCACTGAACTACAGCCCCAGCTCTTTTATAGCTAAATTACCCAGACTGGCCTGGAATTTGTAATCCTCCTGCTTTCTCTGGGGTTACAGGCATTGGCCACCAGGCCCAACCCTTCCCTCTTTCTTAACTCTCCGGGCCTCTGGTGGCAACCCTGTGTCTTCCTGTTTTCCAAGCATGATGTGTGCATTCCTCCCTCAGTAGGAGTGACAATGGCGGGGGCTCTGGAGTGAGACACACCTGGTTTCTAATTCCAGTTCTACTGTCAACCGTGACAACTTCACCTTTCTAAGGAGCAGCATCTTCCTGAGAAATAACCACACGTGAGGGCCGACCTGAATGAACGAAATAGCCCGCAAACCCAGGCTGCTTTCTGAGACCTCTTTCAAAACCAACATCCACGGAGTGCCTGACACCTGTTCCTTGCTTGTGTTTCTGATTGTCTCTGCATTTCCTCCTTCCCCTTTCTTTCTTTGTTTCAAGAGAGAGGGACAGTGAAAGAGAGAGAGAGAGAGAACTAATTTTATTTTTTAGTTTTTCATGTGGCTTTCATTGCTCCAACACTTCATTGTACGTGGTGCTGGGGTTTGAACCCGTGTCCTTGGGCTGGAGCGGTGGCTCAGCGGTTACAGCGGTTGCCTTGCATGCACAAGTACACAGGTTCAAACCCCAGCACCCACGTACACAACTAAGTGTCAGAGCAACGAAAACTCAATAAAAATTGATTCTCTCTGTCTTTCTCTCTCTTAAAAAAGAAAAGAAAAGAAAAGAAAAGAAAGCTGAACCTCTGTCCTTGCTCATGCCAGGCAAGCACCGAAATCTCTGAATCACCGCTCTGGCCCCTGTCTCTGCATTTCTAAGCCTTTAGTATTCGAAGGCCTAACCTGAATCCCTCTTTCATGAAACCTTTCAGAGCCATTCATTCCTGACCCAGTGGATTCCACTTGGCTATGAATTATTTCATAATGTATTAGCATTAATTATGTGGCAGCCCCCGTCAGTGAGACACCAACTGGGGCACTTGAAGGATATTGGCTGTGTAATAATAGAGGGATAATTGAGTTAATTTTTATTTTTATTTTTTTGTGGTAGTGCTAGGGGTGGAATGTAGGGCCTCACATGGCAGGCAAGTGCTCTACCACTGAGCTGGTATTTGTTATTTATTTAGTTTTTTTTCAGGTACCAGGGATTTGAACCCAGGGG
>PVKS010003050.1:82364-99774 GCA_004027875.1 Aplodontia rufa
CTGAGTTAAATGGGTATCTCGTGGAGGGCAGAGATCTCCTTCTGAGATGATTCCCCCATATTCCCACCCTCCAGTCTCCTAGGAGTTCTTCCTACACCCTCCCCACCCCGTCCCCCTCCCTATGCCTCCAAGTATCCTAGGGAGTCCCTGTTGCGTTGAGAATCATACAATTTGAAGTTATTATTAGCTTAGCCGTCTAACCTACTGCTTCCCCATGTATTCTAGCTTCCACAGATGAGAGAAACCATTCGGCCCTTGAGTCTCTGAGATTGGGATACTTCACTGAGCGTAATTTTTTCCATCTCCATCCATTTGGCTGCAAAAGCCATAATATCGCCTTCTCTAATGGCCGAGTAGTATTCCATTGTATATATGTACCAAAGTTTTCATATCCACTCCTCGAGTGAGGGGCATGGGTTGGTACCATAATTTAGCTATAGTAAATTGAGCTGCTATAAACATTGAGGAAGCCCAGGCCATTTTTTTATTTTTTATTTTGAGGCAGGGTCTTGCTAAGTTGCTTAGGGTCTCACTAGATTTCTGAGGCTGGCTTTGAACTTGTTATCCTCCTGCGTCAGCCTCCTGAGCCTCTGGGATGTCAGATGTGTGCCACTGTGCCCAGCTTCAGCTGGTATTTTAATTTTTTTTTTTTTTGGGCTGGGCACCGTGGTACCCACATGTAATCCTAGTTACTCAGGAGGCTGAGGAAGGAAGTTTGAAATTTCAAGGCCAGACTGGGCAATTTAGTGAGATCCTGTTTAAAAAAATAAACAAATAAAAGGGCTGGGGTTGTAGCTCAGTGGTAGAAGGTCCCTGGGTTCAATCCCGGTACCATAAAAAACAAACAAAGAAACAAAAAAACCTTTTTGAATGGTAGAGGTATTTTTTTTTTCCTTCTTTTCCAATTACTGCCTAAGAGCAGCTCCTCCATAACCAGCAGTGCCAGAGCCCGGTAGTCGTGTGGCTATCTTAGGGTGCTCTCATCTGGGTCCTCCCTGCGTGTTGATTTTGGTTACATTGTTTTTTCCTTTTCAATGTCATCAGATGGTCCCTCCATAGGAGGGACTGATGAAATTTCTTTAGAGTAACTCCAAGTTAATACTCGAAGGAAATTGAGCCCAGTAGCTTCTTGCTTCAACAGCCTGCTGAAAGAAGATGTGTACACTTTCCGATTTCGTGAATTTACCATGGGGTCTTACCCTCTTCAGAAAAGATTAAAGGCAAAAAAAAAAAAAAAGCCAACAATATCAAACCAAAAAACCAGGTGAGGGGGACAGGGTAGTTTAAAGGAGGTCACGTACCTATGACCTGAATTCTGTGGCTTGTTCATTTCGTTCCACCCGGAAGCATCCATCTTTGCATGTGTAGTTGGATATTTATATCGAGATTTATAATTCCTTTCCTGTCAGGGGCGATTAGGAACTCAGGTCAGGCTTATGGTAGTAAAATTATATGGTGTGAACTTGGAGTGCCCTGAATGTTTGTCTGCAGCCTGGGTAGAAACTAGCCCAGGAGGGCTGGACGCTTCACTTGAGGTCTCTTCCTATTGGGCAGCGGTCTGCTCACCATCACTCTCCCAGTCAGGGGATTTTGGGCCTTCTCTTCCTCCTATCACAGGTCCATGCCAAAGTCCAGAGAGATTTATCTGTGCTTCGAACTGGACAGTCTTTGAAAAAGTCCCCAGATATGACTTCCTTGTTGATTGCTAATCTTCACTGTTGGTTTCCAGCCCTGAATGCTGAGTAGAGTCACCTGCTGGGCATTCTAACACCTGATCCCACCTGTGCCTGACCCCACCTGTGCCTGACCCCACCTGTGCCTGACCCCAGGCCCGCCTGATTTGATGGGTCTGTGGTGTGACCCAGGCATTGATAGTTTAAGAATGCTTCCAGTCAAATGGTCACTTTACACTGGAGGACCTTTAGCCAAGTGCTCCAAGTTACCATGACCAGCAATAAAAGGGAGCGACGTCATCGGCCTCCTACTATGGTAGACAGAGAAGACACCCCGTCATTTCTGTGGCCTTCCTGCTCAAAGTGCACAGCCTGAATTTAATCATGAAGAATATTAGATAACTCTAATCTAAGGTCATTTGACAAATAACTGATAGTCTTTTTTTTTTTTTTTTTTTTTAAGAGTGAGAGGGGCCTGGAGCAGTGGCTCAGTGGTTAGAGTGCTTGCCTGGCATGCGTAAGTACTGGAGTTCAAAACCCAGCAGCCACCTACACAAGGAATTCTCAGAGCAACAGAAGCCACGTGAAAAATTAAATAAAATTGATCCTCTCTGTGTCTCTCTCTTTCTTTTAAAGAGAGGGACAATGAGAGAAAGAGAGGATCAATTTTATTTAGTTTTTCATGTGGTTTTTGCTGCTCTGATGCTTTGTTGCGTACATGATGCTGGGATTTAAACCGGGTCCTTGTGTATGCCAGGCAAGCACTATAACTGCTGAGCCACCACTCCAACCCTGGTAGATAGCCTTAAAGAAATGTTAGATCATGAAGACAAAAGAAATTCCGACACTAGGCTTGGTGTTGGATGCCTATAATCCCAGCGGCTTGGGAAGCTGAGGCAGGAGGATCACAAATTCAAAGCCAGCCTCAGCAAATTAGCGAGGCCCAACGCAACTGAGAGAGACCCTGTCGCAGAATAAAAAGAGAAAAATAGGGCTGGGGATGTGGCTCATTGATTAAGCACTCCTGGGTTCAATCAATGGTACCAAAGAAAAAAGAAAAGAGAAAAAAAAATTCTGAGGGCTTGAAACATATCTGTCCCTCTCACCCTGCATGATCCCTCATCTTGGTTGCTTGTTTTCAGTAATTTGATTATTGTGAGCCTTATGGTTTATTTCTATTTTATTCCTCAGTGATCTTTCTTGATTCATATGATTATAGTTTTCATTACATTTAAATAATAACTGACCATCTTTTATTTAATGAATGTATTGGTTTTTCTCCTCCTTTCTCTTTTCCTCTAGGGACTGCAACTGGATATATATTAGAATACCTGACATTTTTTCAGGTTTTTTTTTTTTTTTCAGATTAAAAAAGACTAAGGAGGGGCTGGAGCGGTGGCTCAGCGGTTATGGTGCTTGCCTGGCATGCACAAGTGCACGGATTCAAACCCCAGCACCCATGTACACAACTAAGTGTCAGAGCAACGAAAGCCATGTGAAAAACTCAATAAAAATTGATTCTCTCTCTCTCTCTCTGTGTCACTGTCCCTCTCTCTAAAAAAAAAAAGTTAAAAAAGACTAAGGAGACAAAACACCTGAAAGCAATGTGTGATCCAGGTTGGGTCCTAGTGTAGGAAAAGCACCATAGCAGGAAGGCTGGAGTGTGGATAAGGAGTTTCCTATACGGGATCAGCCATTATCTTTTTTTTTTTTTTTTTTTTTTTTTAAGAGAGAGAGGAACAGTGAGAGAGACAGAGAAAGAGAGAAACAACTTTATTTAGTTTTCCACATGGCCTTAGTTGCTCCAACACTCAGTTGTGTACCTAGTGCTGGGGTTTGAACCCGGGTCCTCGTGCTTGCCAGGCAAGCGCTGTAACCGCTGAGCCAACCCTCCAGCCCCAGCCATTATCTATTGACTTGGACGATTGTGATGTGGATATTGAAAGTGCTAATATTTGGGGAAGCGGAGTGAAGAGTATAGGAGGGGGCTGGAGCGGTGGCTCAGTGGTGGCTCAGCGGTTTCTGCACTTGCCTGGCAAGCAGGAGGACCCGGGTTCAAACCCCAGCACTAGGTACACAACTGAGTGTTGGAGCAACTAAGGCCACGTGAAAAACTAAATAAAGTTGTTTCTCTCTCTCACTGTCCCTCTCTCTTAAAAAAAAAAGAGTATAGGAGGATTCAACATTTTTGAAAGCCTGGAATTATTTCAAAATAAAGTGTTAAAACAGAGAGCTTCCAGGTAATTCTAATGAGTTGCTAAAGTTAAGAACCACTTCCCCAAGTTATCTTGCCTAACACTGTCAAAGTAATCTTTCTGAAAACGCTGTTTGTCAAGATTCTGATCTTAAACATTTCCAGTCACTCTTAACAACCACAAGATGAAGTTCAAATTCCTTAGCCTGCCACTCTAAGTCCCTGTAGCATGGTCGCACTCTGCTCCCTTGATGTACACAGTAGGGCCTCATTCACGCTTTATTTTCTCGTGTCTGGACTTTCTATAATGCGTCCCTTTCTTCCTGTAATATCCTGTAATAGCTATAAATTGTTAGGATGTGTGCGTGTACAAACCTGCAACAACAAACCCCTTCATTACGTAAAACTATAATACACCAATAAGAAAAAGAATCCTTGCTTTCTGTTCAGCCTCCTGAATTATTTCTACTATTATTTTTTGGTTTCAGGGATTTTGGTATCAGGGATGCTTACCCACTGAGCCACATCCCCAGTTTTTTTTTCTTTTTTCTTTTGAGACAGGGTCTAAATTGCTTAGGGCCTCGCTAAGTTGCTGAGGCTGGCTTTGGTCTTGCAATCCTCCTGCCTCAGCCTCCCAAGCTGTTGGGATTATAGGTGCATGCCACTGTGGCTGACTCTGAAATATTCTTTGTCCTAAGGGCTATTTCAGAACCTGTCAGGGTTGGAGCGGTGGCTTGGAGGTTATGGCGCTTGCCCGGCGTGCACAAGTACACGGGTTCAAACCCCAGCAACCCACATACACAACTGTCAGAGCAATAAAAGCCATGAGAAAAACTCAGTAATAAAAATTGATTCTTTCTGTCTCTCTCTCTCTCTCTCTCACTGTCCTTCTCTCTTTAAAAAAAAAAAAAGAACCTGTCTCTTCACTGAAGACATATGATTTTTTAAATTTTTATTTTATTTTTATTTATTTATTTTTTCAATTCTGATGGTTCTTTATTTAAATGTATTTGCTATGGGTTGCTAATTTGTAACAGATGTCATCATGAGAATGACAAAAATTAGATAAATGTAACAAAAGACTAACAGTGTTTCACACCCTTGAATTACATGAAATCGAGGATGGGCAGGGAAAAGCACTGCAGAAGGAGACTAATACAATGTTACTTGTATTCTTTCAACAAAATCAGCAATGCATCCATATCGAGAGAGTTATCATCTCACTTCCAACTTCTTTCCCTCAAGAACAATCTGTATCTCTCTGGCATCCAAAGTCTCATAGGTCAATAAAGCTTCTGCTAGATTCCTATGTTCTTTTGCATGAGTTTTCAATATATGTTTTGCGCGTTCACATGACTCCCTTAGAAGAATTCTTATTTTTTGTTCAATGGCAGATTGAGTTTCAGGACTCGGTTTTCTTGTGTCACTGTAGGTCATAACTCCAAGCTTTTCACTCATCCCAAATTTGATAACCATCCGCTTAGCTATTTTTGTTGCGTTATCAAAATCACTGGAAGCACCTGTTGTAATATGGTCAGTTCCAAATGTAAGCTCTTCCGCCACTCTTCCTCCCATACTGACATCCATTTGTGCAAGCAGCTGGGCTCTCGTTTCCTTCCATCTGTCATTCTCGGGCAACAGTGACACGTGCCCAAGTGTTGGTCCTCGTGGCATGATTGTAGCTTTGTTGATAGGCATTGCATCTTTTGTGTAATATGCAATAATAGCGTGACCCGATTCATGATAGGCTGTGATAGTTTTGTTTTTGTTATCAATTTCCACACTTCTTCGTTCAGGCCCCATTAGAATTTTATCTTTGGAAAACTCTAGTTCCTTCATGGTAACAATATCTTTTCCATCAACAGCTGCCTTTAATGCAGCTTGGTTCACAAGATTCTCCAACTCTGCTCCAGAAAACCCAACAGTACCTCGAGCTATAATTTCTGGATCAACAGACTTATCAAATTTTACTTTATTGAGATACCATTTTAAAATTTCTGTTCGACCTTTTACATCTGGCCTTGGAACTGTAACTTTCATGTCAAAGCGACCATGACGTATTAAGGCATTATCTAATGCTTCTGGAAAGTTTGTGGCTCCTATAATGATTACTCCTTCATTGGGTTTAAAACCATCCATTTCAGCAAGCAGCTGATTTATAGTCTGCCTTGAATATGGATGCATTGGAGATTCAATTCTCTTTTCACCAAAAGAATCTAATTCATCAATAAATATAACACAAGGAGCATTTGCTTTTGCTTCCCTAAAAAGATTTCTAATGCGGCTGGCTCCCACACCAACAAACATCTCATCAAATTCTGGTCCAGAAGCATAATAAAAAGGAACATCAGCTTCTCCTGCCACAGCCTGGGCAAGAAGTGTCTTTCCAGTTCCTGGTGGTCCAACTAAAAGTATTCCTTTTGGAAGTTTACCGCCAAGTACAGTGAATTTCTGTGGATTTTTCAAGAATTCAACAATTTCCTGTAATTCTTGTTTAGCTTCCTCCACTCCTTTAACATGTTCAAAGGTGACATTTTTCATCTGGACAGGATCTACTGCAGAATCAAGTCCTGTGGTTGTCCGAAAACGAATAGATAAAAATGGGTTCTTTAAAAGTCCATAAAGGGAATCAACAGAGTTCGCCTTAGGGAATCATTTGTTTTTTGTGTTAATGCTTGAACTTTCAGAAAACCCTCTGCAAAACCAGTCTTAAATGCATCTTGATGAGCTTCAGGTATGTTTTTAGTTTTCATGAGTTTGTCCAAACTCTCACCATCTGATCCTCTATCCCTCAAAAGAAATCCCTTCCCAAATGATGGTGCTATATTCTATGTTTCTGCTAATCTTTCAGAGGCGGACTGTAGACGTCGTGTCCTTGATTTCAAAGTTTTAAAACCCCGAGACTGTATAAAAACTGGCGAGTACTGAAGATCTGAACAAATGCTTTGAAGAGTTCTTGGATGTTGTCTGTACAAGCAAGAAGGAATGCAAAGTACTAAACATATCTAAGTAACCATATTTATTTTCAAAGAAGGACTGTGCAGACACAGAAGATGTATGCCAGTGGGAAGAAATGTTTTTGCCTTTGTAAAATCCCGGAAGTAGATTTTCTACCAGTTGATCAATTTGTCCAATTTTCAATTCAGATAATCCAAGGTCCCTTAAAGTAGGTGAAGGCTCATTGCTGGGAGCTTCATGCTCAGGAACAACATCTTGATGCTGGTTTTGAGAAACTGATGCATTGACAGGAACAGGTATGTTTTTTGGAGAATGGATGAGTTGGCTGAGAGGAACTGTAACCTGGGGCTGCACCTGTGCTCGACAGGGAAAACATCTCCGGGCCCTCAGCAACCTCACCCACCGGCCGGCCGAAATTGCCCTCTGTTTCTCTCCTGATAAGATGTAATGCTTTACAATCTAATACTTTTTTTAGAGTTATAATGGGAAGGGGAAGGGAGGGTAAGGGAGGGTAATTGGGGGGGCACTCCTGGGGATAATTGCAATATCCAGAATATATACACATCTTATACACATTTTATATTATGTTGTTAAAATCTAGTAAGGTTGTTCAAAAATAAAAAATTAAAAAAAAAAAGGTTCGTACCTCTTGGTTTTTGTGGTCCCCCAAAGTACTGTGGGTAGTGCAAAAGCTCTTGTCAAAAATTCCCTGAAGAGCCAGGTATGCACACCTGTAATCCCAGCAACTCAGGAGGCTGAGGCAGGAGGACCACAAGTTTGAGGCCAGCCTCAGAAGGTTAGCAAGGCCCTAAATAAAATAAAGTAAATCAAACTAAAAAAGGGCTGGAGATGTGATTCAGTGGTAAAAGCACCTCTGGATTCAATCCCCAGTACAAAAAAAAAAAAAAAAATCCCTGCATAAACTTTAAAAAAAATTTGTACCTTGTCACTACTAAGATGGCAGACCTTCTTGAACAGGGACTTCCAGGAATCCAGCTGAGATTTTTTTCTTCCTGGAACACAACTCAGTAAATAAGTGATCTATGGACAGAGGAATGTTACCCAACAGAGAGAGAAGGGAGGGACAATGGCTTTCTAAGTGGGAGAATGCGGCGATGCCTTCCACACCACCCCGTTTACTCTTTGTTAGTCATCTTGGTAATACAATCCGTCCCGCAGGGCAAGTCTTCGCTAATCTGTCCCCTGCCCTGGTGAGGTGTGCAGAGGTGAGTCAGGTCCTCACACTTTTCCCTGTCTTGTTTCCTGCTCCCCTGCAGCTCAATGCTGGTGCTGCCCCGGGACCCCCGACGCCCCAGGCCTCCCTGCAGCTGCTCCATGATCGCAGGTCCAGGAAGCAGAGTCAGAGGGAAGTCAGAGGCCCATGGAAACAGGTGCGGCTGCCATTGTTCAAAGGTCGTAGATTCCGGGTGTGTTTTATTGCTTTGCATGAATTTGAAGGCTCCTCCTCTTGGTGACCATTCCAGAGACTCTACCCTTTCCACTCCGTCTCTTCAGTTTGCCTGGTGCATCTCTTTCATGGCCAAGAATGGTTGTGCAAATAGTTAATGGCTCAGTAAAAATAACTTTTTATGAGGACTGGGGACCTGGCCCTGCTTTTTCCTGAAAGGGCTTGAGGTTCAGGAAGTCAGTTTTTATGAAGGGCAATGAGCTTATCGAGTGTGGTGTTAGGAACAGGCGTGTAAGTGACAGATGAACAGGAAAGGAATTGCGGGCTCATCCCCCACGCCCAGGAGCAGAGAGGGCGGAAGGTGGATTCCACCCAGGAGACGGAGAAAACATGGGGCCTTCTCTGCCCAGACTGAGTAGGGGACGAGGCAAAACCATGCGGATGCGCCACGGTGGGGATATTCCTTGACTTTTCCTCATTGAAAAGCCTCAGCTTTTTTAATCAGTAAAAATAGAGATGATAACAGATTTTTTTTTTTGTACCAGGGATTGAACCCAGAAGCATTTAATCACTTGCCCAGTTCTTTTTTTTTTAAATGGAGCACTATTTTTATTTGATCAAACTACTTTCAGACAAATCAGGGTTATTCTTTCTTTCTTTCTTTTTTTCCTCTTTCTTTCTTTTTTAAAGAGAGGGACAGTGAGAGAGACAGAGAAAGGGAGAAACAACTTTATTTAGTTTTTCACATGGCCTTCCTTGCTCCAACACTTAGTTGTGTACGTGGTGCTGGGGTTTGAACCAGGGTCCTCGTGCTTGCCAGACAAGCTCTGAAACTGCTGAGCCACCGCTCCAGCCCCAAATCAGGGTTATTCTGATGTAAGTGTTTGGCAGAAATTCGGTCAAAGATGTAACCAAGTTGGACTTTCACTTCAAGGAAAACTACTGACAGTTTGTGTTGCTAATGATAAAATTCAAACTTTCACATGAAAATCAGAATTTTGGAAAATCCTATCTGCTTGACAGTTCCCCAACACTTAAAAACATTGCTGAGATGGGTAAGAACATTAAGCAACGTGGCTGTTGGATATTGTACGATGAAATATGCCAACATTAGGGAGATGCCTAGAACACAGTGATCCCCAGTCCTTTTAATATTTTATTTTGAGACAGGGTCTCACTAAGTTGCTTAGGTCTTCCCTGAGTGGGCGAGGCTGACCTTGAACTTGTGATCCTCCTGCCTCAGCCTCCAGGGCTGCTGGGATTACAGGTGTGCACCACCACGCCCAGCTCACAGAATCTTTTTTATGAGGTTGGAGCTAAGGGTAGAGCCCCTAGGATAGTAATTAGCACACAGTGTGGGTCAAGTTGCACTTACGGGAACAGGCAGGGGTACCACTTGGTCATCTGGGATGTTTTCCAGCCGGAGTTCTGGAGGCCAGCTGGAGATAGGAATGGTAGGGGGAGGCCCAGGTTCCCAGGGTAGAAATGTTGGGGAGAAGAACTCATGTACAACATCCTGTGAAAATACCTTCATCCGAGAGCTGCACGGCCTGGAGAGGACATGGATTCGGTCACAGCTATTATCTCCTGGGGGTCTAGGAATGTGTCCTAAAATAGTTCTGCTGAAGGTCCAGGCTAGAACCAGGTTTCAGGGAGTGTTTTGCAAATGGCATTCCTTTTACTAAGGGAATTCCCTAGTGTGGCCCAGGCCATTGTTTTCATCTCTGTCCCTCTAAAGAGAAAGACTGAAGAAGAATCCAGTAAGGAAATGAAAAAATGTATCAGGGCAGCATTGGACCTGGCAGGAGTCGGGAGGAAACATTTGGAAGCTTCATGCGAACATAAGAGGGACTTCCTTTCAAAAACAGATCTTTGCAGATAAATGCAGCAGGCTGCCCCGAGTAGACCGCAGACCCTGTCCCAGACGCATTCAAGGGAATCACAAGAGAGCGGGTAGCTGGGCTCTCCTTGCTGACCACTAGGTTAGAGGGAGTCACAGGAGAGAAAGGAGACAGGGACACAATGGGTGATGGTGAGAAAAGATGTGGAAAGGAAAAACCAGACTTAAGGGGGCTGGAGCGGTGGCTCGGTGGATACGGCACTTGCCCGGCATGCGCAAGTACACGGGTTCAAACCCCAGCACCCACATGCACAATGAAGTGTCAGAGTAATGAAAGCCATGGGAAAAACTCAATAAAAATTGATTCTCTCTCTCTCTCTCTCCTCACTGTCCTCTCTTAAAAAAAAAGAAACAAATAGACTTAAGAGTCGAATGTTTTCTTTGATATGTGGAAGCTGGAGTAAAACCTAGGATAAGATGAAAGTTAGCTAAGTTTAATTAACAAACCCACCACAGTTGAAATTTCACATAAGCTGGGGGAACCATAACTATGAAGGTGGGGGTTGGAGGGAGGGAAAAGGGATGTTATCAATACGGCTGGGAGCGCTCGGCTCCCATGAGACGCCAAACTACGCAGAGGCAGGCAGAGAAACTCGGAAATTTCACAAGTTAATATATAGGTATATGCTCATTTCTATCTACAGCGTGGGGATTACAGAGGAGACCAGAGATCGGGGAACGGATGGAGGCAGGGTGGGGGGTCCTGGGCTAGCATCAGCTTTAGCTTACTTTGTTGATATCCGTGTATGCATGAATGTGTAGCAACATCCCCTCCAACAGTAAGACCACGTCGGACAACAGCAACAAAAGACGTGAACGACCAGGATTGAAAGAGTATCTACCGAGGGCTCGTCCCTTACCAGGCGCTGTGATTAGTGCCTTATGTATTTTAATTTCCTTATTTACCATCACTTTCCGATGCAATAAGAGTTGTCTTTGTCCCTTGCAGATCTGGAAGGTGAAGTGACTGGTCCACGCTCATCCCTCCAGTCTGTGGCTCAGTCACTATGTTTCACTTGGAAGTTTGTCTTGCTTCTGTATTCAGCAGACAAGTGAAAGAGAAGGAAGACAAATTTTTGTTATAGGTGATTTTTTTTATGGAAGGTACCTGTGAGCCAGGATCAGTGGCTCACGCCTGTGATCCCAGCAACTTGGGAGGCTGAGACAGGAGGATCATGAGTTCAGAGCTAGCCTCAGCAATTTAGTGAGACTCTGTCTCAAGACAAAGTGTAAAAAGGACTGAGGGGACTGGAGCAGCGGCTTGGTGGTTACCGTGCTTGCCTGGCATGCTCAAGTACGCGAGTTCAAACCCCAGCACCACGTACACAACGAAGTCTCGGAGCAGCGAAAGCCACGTGAAAAACTCAATAAAATTGATTCTGTCTCTCTCTTCTCTTTCTCTCTCTCACTGTCCCTCTCTCTTTAAAAAAAAAAAAAAAGGACTGAGGCTGTGGCTTAGTGGCTAAGTGCCCCTGAGTTCAATCCCCAGTACCTAAATAAATTAATTAATTAAATAAATGGTACTGGTGTTTATTTAAAAGCACACACCTTTAATCCCAGAGATTTGGGAAGGAGAGGCAGCAGGATTGATCGCAAGGTCAAGGCCAGCCTCGGCAACTTAGCAAGACCCTGTCTCAAAAAAAGAAAAAAAAAACCCACCAAAAAAAACACAACAAAAACCGAAAAGGTCTGTGGATACAGCTCAGTCATAGAGCATCCCAACGAAGAAACAATGAAAAACAAACCCCAGACAAAACCCTCAAAAAGGCACCTGTGTTAGGCAGAATAATGGCCTCCTGCAAAGTCAGTTTCCCATCCTGGTCCCTGGACTTGTGAATGCTACTTTATAGGGCAGAGAGGCTGTGCAGATGCGATCAAGTCAGGATCTTGGGATGGGGAGATCATCTAGGTGGGTGCAGAGTAATCACAAGGGTCCTTATTAGTGAAAGAGGGAGGCAGGAGAGCCAGGGACAGTGGATGTGAGGTGAGAAAGGCTTCACTGACTGTCGCTATTTTGAGAATGGGACCAGGCGGGGAGTGAAGGAGTGCAGCCCAGAAGCTGGGTCACACAAAGAAGTGGATTCACTCCTCAAGACCCCAAGGATTCCCGGCCTGCTGATGCCTCGATGGTAGCCCAAAGACGCCCAGTTTGGACTCGAGACCTCCAGAAACGCACAAATTGGGGGAAAGCTGCGTGCAGTCTTCGCCTCCCAGGAGGTGACAGGCTCCATGCGGAAAGAAGCCTGGATCCTAGGTGGAAACGGGAACAGAGCAGGTGTTTGTTTCCTTTTTATACTTCATGTATTAATTTTGAAAGGTAAATAAAATATTAGGTGAGGGCTGGAGCGGGGGCTCAGAGGTCACAGCACTTGCCTGGCATGTGGGTTTGAACCCCAGCACCACGTACACAGCGAAGTGTTGGAGAAATGAAGGCCACACGAGAAACTAAGTAAAATTGATTCTCTCTCTCTCTCTCCGTCCCTCTCTCTCTTTCTCTTTTTAAAGAGAGAGGGACATTTAGAGAGAGAGAGAGAGAATCAATTTTATTTAGTTTTTCATGGCTTTCTTTGCTCCCTGTGTGAGTGGTGCTGGGGTTTGAACTCGGGTCCCTGCCCATGCGGGGACAAGCACCTTAACCACAGAGCCACAGCTCCAGCCCCACCTCTTTTTTATTTCTTTTTAAAGACAGAGAGGGACAAGGAGAGTTTTTCATGTGGTTTTTCGTTGCTCTGAAACTTCCTTGTGTATGTGGTGCTGGGCTTTGAACCCAGGTCCTTGCACATGCCAGGCAAATGCTGTTACCCCTGAGCCACGGCTCCAGCCCCATGTCCCTCTCTGTTAAAAAAAAAAAAAAATTTAGGTGAGGCCCCGAGTTCAATTTCCAGCACTGAAGGGAAAAAAAAAATAGTAAAGAGAGAAAGAGAGGTCATGACACCGGGACGTCACAGGGGCATGCTCAATGTACCTTGGGAGGCCCTAAGACCTCTGAAGGACTTGATCCTGAGGGTGAGCTGGAGATTTTATCCTTTCGACTAAGTAGTTCATCAGTTGAATGGATCAAACTGAAAGAAGTAACCATCTGGCTATCTGGGAGTGTGGTCAGGGATCTTTGATGGGGTGAACTGAGACATTTTGGCAACAGGAATGGATAATCAAGAGCCTTTGGGACGTGGTGCAGGGGGACAACGTTCTTACGAGATGTTCTTTAAGGTTCGGCCTTTTCTGCTTTGCCCTCCTATGAAGTGGGCCAGGTCCCTGTCCCCACACAGGACCCTTGTATCTCGCACAGCACCCTTGTTTAAATGTCTCGGGGGGGAGGGTGGGCATGTAGCTCTGAGCTTGCCTTTTCTTTCATCAGCCGTTAGGGAAATGATAGAGCAGCTCCTTTCTCTAAAAGCCTCGTAAAGGAGCCATCTAGACCTCATCTCCAGTCCTCTACCGTGCAGGAAGCCACACCTTTCCCCAGCCCACCCAGATCCTGGGGAACTTGGAAGACCATATGGAGAGGGAAACACCCGAAAGGCAGCGATGAGTAAGAGCTCTGGTGATTGCCTCTGTTTTCTTAGAGTAAATCTTCCCCTCCCTGCCTCCCCCACTCCCCACCCTAATATTTTGGGGCCAAGTCCTCGTCTCTGGGCACAAAGAAACTGGTTTCCTAGCTCTTTCTATGGTTTGGTTCCACCCACTAAGACAATGGGCCTATTTTTTTCTATAGTCAAAAGCCCTTGTGTTGGGGCCCCTGGAGTTCCACCCTGAACTAGCGCCAAAGCTCACGCCTTTCTTTGGTTCTGTTCCTTCCAGGTCATCTGGAAGTCCGTGGGCTCGTGGGGGCAGGGTGGGAGCCCTGAGCTGAGTCCAGCAAGAGGGGAAGTTTGTACGAATCCCAGACAGTTGTGCATGGGAGAGACTTGTAGGCCTTTCCGCAGAAGAAGCAGAACTACAGGCCCAGACCGGGGTCCTGACCCTGGTGACTGCACTCTGACCTTGAACGAGCAGATTTTCCTCTCCAGATCTCAGCTGTGCCTTCTGCAAAACGAGATGAGGCTGGATGGACTCAGGGCCTCCAGCTTGAACACTGGGCCCTGCATTTTCTTTATTGCTCTTCCGTGAAATCTTTACCATCCCTCTGGGGCTGGGGATCCACCTTCAGATAAAATCAGTTTGGCTAATGTCCTGAGAGGGAACAACTTTCAGGTTCATGTGTCCTTTTGAAGATGATGCTCTCAGTTAGCTGGCCTTTTGGACAAGAGTAGAGTGGGTGGATATTTTTTGGCCAGGTCTTATTCTGGGGCTCGGTGGTGCCGGAAGGGCACGGTACTGCCAGTCCTGACTCCTAGCTTTGGGAGGATGGAACCACTGGAGACTTTAAGTGAAAAGTGACCTGGTCAGATCTGTGCTTCAGGACACATGCTCTGGCAGCTGGCTTGTTGGGAGATCTGTGTCCGCTGAGAGTCCATTGGGGAAACTCAGATCTGAGCAGAGAGATCCGAAGGCATGAGGAGCAGGGAAAAGGGACAGGCACTGGAGCAGAATCGGTGATGGTGACAGGAGAGGGAAGGGTTGTGGGCAGAGGACCAAGGTGGCTCTGAGCTGTGTCTGGTTTGGGTTCAGGATAGATCAGACCAGGATGAGGTCAGGATGATTAGGGACTGAGATGCTGAACAGAGTTCCGGGTGAGCTTAGATGAGAGACCTGTGGGCCCTGGGCAGCAGGAAGAACACAGCTGAAGCTTTAGGAGACTGAGGCTGGAGCAGGGGAGTCGTGGAGGCCAAGGAGGAAAAGAAAGCCAGCTGAGAGGGGCTCTGGCTCGGGGGAGTTCCATGGCTCGCCTCCCGCATTATAACGCCCATGGCTATGCATCACTCTCAACCTTTTCTCTGTTGATCAGAGTGATTTCATAGGGTTTTGGCCAGATATTCTTAGTCTGGGGGTCACATATTCATTGTTAGCAAGTCTTGAAAAATGGGGGCTGTGAATTGCTGAGAGGAGAGGTGGGAAAGGGAGAAATGAGACAAGGAAGGACTTTTGGAGAAAGACCAGAGGAAGAGTGGGTAGGTCAAAACTCACACTATAAAACACTTTTCCATTCATTACAAACAATAAAAAGCACAGCGTCACTGTGAAGCTCTGTTGACGACATGGTGTCCATGAGTCAGAAAAGGAAGGGTTGAGACCGGGAGGCTACAGAAGAAATTACTTAGAAGGATGAAGACTAAGCCTGGCACAGTGGTGCATATCTGCAAATCCAGCAACTTAGGAGGCTGAGTGAGGAGGATGGCAAGTTGGAGGCCAACCTCAGAAACTTAGAACCTATCTTAAAATGAAAAATAAACAGAACTGGAGGTGTAGCTCAGTGGTAAAGCACCCCTAGGTGCACCAAATAAGTAAATAAGTAAAAGGATGAAGCTTACAGGTCTAGGAATCTCCTTGGAAGAGTTTAAAAATTACCTGGCCAATTCAATCTCTCTCTCTCTATCTTTTTTTAAAGAGAGAAGGACAATGAAAGAGAGAGAGAGAGAGGATCAATTTTATTTAGTTTTTCCTGTGGCTTTCGTTGCTTCAACATTTCATTGCATACGTGGTGCTGGGGTTCGAACCCCCTTCAGCACCATAACTGCTGAGCTACCACTCCAACCCCCCAATTCAATCTCTTGGGAATGATGAGCTTTATATGTTCATATTACAATATAAAATACTGCTGGGTGCAGTGGCACACACCTGTAATCCCAGCGACTCAGGAGGCTGAGGCAGGAAGATCACAAGTTCAAGGCCAGCCTCAGCAACTTAGTGAGGCCCTAAGCAACTTGATGAGATCCTGTCTCAAAATAAAAAAATAAAAGGGGGTAGGGATGTGGCTCCATGGTAGAGGACCCTGGGTTCAATTCCTGATACAAACGACAAAAAAAAAAAAAAAAAAACAACAACAACAAAAAAGAACCAAGGCAGGGACCTAAACACTTGGACTTAATGACTTCATTTGATGCACGCAGTAGCATCGGGGTAATTTTCCTAGGCCCGTTTTGCAGGTGAGGAAACCAATTCACAGCCATTTGCCCAGGGCCTTGCTGTTTTTGTGTTAGAGCCAGAATTTGAAGCTAGTCTGCCTGGGGGACTCTGAAGCTCTCAGAAGTTCAGTGTGGTTCAATAATTCTATGCTTGTTCGCTTCGCTTTGCCTGAAAATAAGACGGATAAGATGCTGGAGCAGGAAGGCTGCAGAAAGTGAGAAGGGAGCACTTGTCTTAGAGTGGCCCTTGGACTGTCTGTGTTGGAATTATCTGGGATGCTGGTAAAAATCGAGATCTGCGGGAGTCGCGTGCGGCCAGCTGCAGGCAGAGTTTCTAACGCTGTGTTTGTGACCCAGTGAGTGGGCTGGACGGAATCCTGGCTTCTGCGCCCACCACGGTCTTGCTCCTCTCTGCAGTCAACGCTGGGTGCTGTGCACTCTTTCTCTGGGCTGTTGCAAGCCTGGGGCGTGGGGGACCCACGAAGGGTGAAATCCCCAGGGATTCACGCTAGAGAAGCCTTCGAGGCAGCCTCTGATTCAAACTTTCCTCTCACCCTTCATTTGCTTCTGCCCCAGGGATGGGTTTCACTTCTCTGCCTGTCCCCTGGAGGGCCTGCCACCTGGGTGGGGACGGGGTGGGGGAGGGGAGGGAACCTCTGAGTGGGTTGGTGCTCGGTGGCGCATGGGCCCAGGAAAGGCGCCTTCAGTTGTGGGTCGCTGTGCCCTGAGGCACATGGACTCCACCTGCTGCCCCTCAGAGTGGGGCCTGCTGAGAGCAGCGGGTGGGGAAAGGTGCATGGCAGCCTGAGATGCTCCGACCCTGTTGCCCTCTGCAAGGGTCTGTGCCTGTCCTCTTTTTCTGAAACGCAGAGCTACTCTCCCTGAGGACCCTGAGCCCAGAAGCACAGGAAGGCAGGAGAAATGGGAAGCTTCACCCGCTAGCAAGTTGGGGGGGGGCTAACCATTTGGATTCCCTATCTTGGATGAGGATGTCAGATTTACCCAGCTTAGTTTCTGGTCGTTTCACACTCTGGCCTCTGGGAGGCCCAGGCTGAGGGCAAGGAGGCCTGGTGCTGTTGCCAGCTGAGCTACCAGCTTCCTTGTTACCTTGGCAGTCCCTTGCCCGCTCCACGCTTGAGTTTTCTTATCTGCAAACAGCTGGATTTGAGTCAGTTAATCTCCACGTTCCTTCTTGTTCTCAAATTCCAATTCCGTGGTTGGTTGCAGGGAGGCAGGGGCAGGTGCAGCAGCCTTCTTCTTTTTCTTCTTCCT